>JAPYZI010000070.1:0-97429 GCA_030523105.1 Ophioninae sp. A BG-2022a | reverse complement strand
TTCGGTTATTGAAAAAAAAAATACAATTGCAACCGTATTTGTTGGAACAATTATATTGAGCTTGCGGCCCAATTTCGAAAGCCCCCGCTGATGCACAATTTTGTTTCAAGCCCCCCCCCCCCTCTCTCTCGGCCGCAGATCGAGAGACACGCGGATTTTTATTTTTTCTTTGCTGTTGCTAAACGGTCTACACCCGAATGTCAATTCAGGTCGGAATTTAAAACCCTCCTGTTACGGCCTGGTACGGCCATGTTTGCTCGCAATGTGATGTTGGACTCTGTAAAAACACGGAGCCTCCGGATAATGTGATAAATACGACGCTCACACACACACACACGAATCAATGGTGATTTAGGATACTTTCAGTGTTGCATAAACGGAGGGACAGAGTAATCATTTTGGGAAATCGGTTGGAACGATTTTGGGAATTCGAGGATTTAAGTTCGAAAAAATACCCCGAGGTTGAAGTTAGCGTCGTTGGGATATTATTTGGTTGATTACTTGCGTGTTGATTACTGTTATTATGGAATATTATATGTGGCAGATTTCTTGGGCATTGCCTACTTGAAAAACCTCAAAATATTCGCGAATTTTGTAGTTCAAATGTGCCGATGAGAATTTGATGAAGTTTTGAGAATTTCATGGAATTTGCGGAATTTCATGAAACTTGGAAGATTTCATAAAGATTGGGAAATTTCATAAAATCTGTAAAAATTGCTTGAAGTTCAGGGATTTTGAAAAATTGATAAAAATTTGTGATTATTAAGAAATTTCATAAAATTAGGGTGAAAAATGATTTTTTTCGAATCTTAACGATGGAAAGTTCACGAAAAAAAGCACGAAAGTTGAAATGTTTTTATTTAACATTTAAAAAAAAAACCCGTGACTTGCGCGTTTGGTTCTGAAATTTGTCCAAGTCACTGTACGATTCAAAATCGAGTTGTCGTCGCTAGAACGACAAAACAAAAAGCGCACAAAAATTGACAAACCCAAATTGCCCGCGATGGTTGCTAAATTACACTTTGCCGGCGAAAGTTCTACGAGAGTGGTTTTTCAGTTTTTTCGTTTTTTTTTTGTTTTTTTTTTTTTTTTTTCATTATTCTCTCCGAGTGCAAATCGCGTTACGTTCATCAATTTCGTCGACTCGCGGATTTTTTTTTCTAACGAAAACCCAAAAGGAATTGGAGGAGCAGAATCACAACTGTACGATAAATGTTCCGATGGAGACAGCAATACTCAAGATACAACCGGAAGTAGTCACGTATAAATGAACGAAGCATTGAACGGAGGAAGATCGTTATAAAAAGATAAATATCGGTTGGGCGATGTAACAAAAATATCCATTATTCCTACAAAGTGCCAGGCAAAAAAAAAAAACAAAAAAAAAACGAAAAAACTGAAAAACCACTCTCGTAGAACTTTCGCCGGCAAAGTGTAATTTAGCAACCATCGCGGGCAATTTGGGTCTTTGAAGGTCCGGCAAAATTTTCAACGGAGTCGTGTAAAAAAAAAAAAAATCGTTTTTTTCATCCATATTATTTTTTCATTTTCCCTTAAGAACCTCTAATGGACGAATAAACGAAAGCTTTCGGGACTGAAATATCGACTGTGCCTTAAAAGACCAACGTTGTTCGCGAGGGGGCAACACTTTTTTGAAAAATTACTTCTACCTAATACTGTTCTCTAATACTTGTACTATCACTACTACTACTACTAGAGCTGGTGGTCGCGATGACGGCAACGTTGCTGACGATGTCACTGCGATCACCGCCGCCTGCTACTCCTATTATTACTATTATCGATACTACTATTACGATATAGTTATTTATATATTTACAAGCGCGTGGTGTGGAGTGGAACATTGTGATATAATAGATTGGTGCTAACACCTTATTGAAAATGAGATGAATTTAAAGAAACGATTATAAATAAAAACGAAAGAAATTTAAAAACAAACCTACAAAAAAAAAGGCGAAAAAAAAAAAAGAAAGAGAATCGTGCAATATTGCGATAGTAACGGAGCGGGGCGATTATCATTCGCGGGGTATGTTAAGTTTTACTTCGTTTGTTTCAATTCTTATTTTCTTATTTCCTTTTGTTTTTTCTTTTTTAATTTTTATTTTTTATCATCGCGCGGCTTCATTCGTGTACGACTGCGAGACCGTCCTTGTAAAAACTCACGGACCGAGAGAGAGAGAGAGAGAGAATAAAAAATAAAATTCGCCGTCGAATATCGTAATCGAGTGGGGATAATGATCGCTGGCAAATGTCGAAGTTTCCATCGAAATGCAGCGTCGATTGTGTTTAGCCCTTCGAACAACAACGCTTCGATCGCCCAAAATCGTTCTAACGATTTTAACGCCACTCGTCTAAAATCGTTTTGCAAAAAAAAAAAAAAAACACATTATGAGAAATATATAAACGAAATTGGGAAAGTTAAGAGACGCGATTCGATACTTTCCTTATTATTCAAATTCATATTCAGTTGATTTCCCACAGCGGATCACTGAATTTCAAAAATCAATTTGAAAACTGTAGAATTTCAAAAAAATGTTCTACCGATTGTCAAAAATAGAAAAAAAAACAACGTTCGGATGATTTTCGCGGTTCGATTGCACCGAAAAAAAAAAAAAAAAAAAAAAACAAAAAAAAATCGTAAAATAAACACAATTTCCGCTGCATCTCGACGACGCGAGCTTCGCTAAAAATGACTTTGCATAAACGAGGAGATGAGTCGTCGAGAGATGTGATACGCGTGGAACCGGAACTAACGCGCAATGTTGCGGTGAATGAAAACTATGGCTGTGCAAGAGAACATTACGAGTGTAGTTAAACGTAGGCGTAGGTGTTACCTAGGGATATATAGTCTTAGCTGAATATATAGGGTGTACGTAAAGGGCGCGTTAAGCGTTTCGGTTGAAGTACCGGCGGTGCTCCGTTATCGCTACAGGAGTGAAGCGCGAACCCTGTCGAGTGATGATCCGATCCTCCGCTTCCTGTACATTTGACTAAACAATTTCTTTTTTTAATCTTTAAACGAGAAAAAAAAATATTATTATCTTTAAAAATTACGACTAATCACGAAAATGTAAATACACACACACACTCGAACCAATATATACATATATGTATATATCTTAAATGTGTGTGTGAGTGAGTGCGGGTTCGGACGTGTACGAATGTGTCTACACATGGATATATATATATATATATATATATATATATATACATACATACATACATATATATGTATATATAAATTTGTTACATCCTTTTTTCCGAGGGGAAAAGTTATGTATG
Organism: Ophioninae sp. A BG-2022a; assembly: GCA_030523105.1. NCBI lineage: Eukaryota > Metazoa > Arthropoda > Insecta > Hymenoptera > Ichneumonidae > Ophioninae sp. A BG-2022a. The sequence goes on along the minus strand of JAPYZI010000070.1, from coordinate 94,129 downwards.
TATAACAATCGTAAAGGACTTTTTCTCCGAGAATTAGCGCGTTAATTAACGAATCTTAATAAATTGGATACGGTTGAGGGGAACAGCTGGCAATCTAAGTGTTTCGAGGTTACGTCACACGGATATTTATAGAGAAAAGAAAAAAGGGGGGTCTTGAAAAGACCTTGAGGATGTAGGGAGGACGAGAATCCTTTGGTTAGTAGACAATAGTTTATCGTGGCTATCCATTTTAGCTCGAACCCGATTAATCACCAAGAATTCTCAATATTTTCGTTCGCGCTTTTTCGGCTCGATTAGCTTATGTCTACTCCTTTGTAATCCGACATCTCGAGAATTGTCGAGGCGTAAGGAAAGACGATGATTTTTAGTTTGCAAAAAAAAAAAAAAAAAAACGTTTTCGCATAAAAAGTTAGAGATACGAATTATAGAATGAGAAACGAAAACCGGATGTTCGTCGATTCTTCGTTGAACGATGGTTTTTTTTTTTTTTTTTGTTTCTTCGTCTCGATTTCTTCATTTATCCGCGATATAATTTTGCCTTTGCGTCGCGGCTTTGTTTTTTTTGTTTTTTTTTTTTTTTTCATCGAAATTTCCGAATTTCTTGTTTCGTCGTGAATCACCTTCGAGCCGTCCTCCTCGAATTTTCCGCATCGAAAGAATAGGCTCGTAAAAAATAATTATGAAAAATACAATTAGCAACCAACGAAGCGTCGCGTTATTTCGAAGCGCTCGTTCTCTACAACGCGACGAGCAAACGAGGCCTGATCGACGCCTGAATTAAGATTCGTCCTTCCACGACCCCCCCCCGCCCTCCCTGCCCCACCACCCTCGTCTTATTTCTCCTCTGACCGAAAACATCCAACTTCAGATGATTTACGAAAATCCAACGTTAACCGGACGTCGGATAAAAAGCGCGACGTCCCTCGACGGTATACGCTTCGTTACTCCGGGACGGCACTAGGAGCATTATTACAAATCTGCTCTGCATAATTTGAACGATCTTTCGAGGGGGGGGGGGGGGGGGGGCGGGGGGGGGGGGGGGGGGTGGAAGGGGGATGAAGAGATCTTTCGAGTTATGCGATTATTGAATATAACAAAAAGCTTAGCATTTTTTACTAATAGATGTGTCGGAATAAAGCTTCGATTATGTTTGTGGAAAAATAATGAAAACAAAAAAATGGAAATATTTCATTCGATGCAATCGTCATTGTTCGCGATAAAATCGTCACAATTTTTGTTCGGTAACTTTGAATATTCAATCATGAACGAAATTGATTGATTTTTCGATCGCATTCGTTAATCGGGTCGTTTGTTTAATTCTTTGGAAATTGGTGAATTGCCGCTCGGCAAACGCGTCCTTCACGATCGATCGGGATAACGGACAATCCGATCAGTCTTGCGAACACAGCTGATGGTCCATCACTTCTCGTTCAAGCGCGACGAACGCGTCTCGAACCTTTCCAACACGCGGTCCAGCATTGTCACGCGGCAAGTGACTTCACTTCGTTTCTACTGACGTATAATTTGACATCTGATTCGACCAATTCGGAGTGACAAAAAGAAATAATACGTTTTTCCCGCCTTTTGTCAAGTGAAAAGTACACAATTTTCAAGAGGGTGGCCAATGCTGTCAAACTGTAAACGAAATCGAACGCGTCATTTACGAGGCGTCAACTTCAAAAATCAAGTGTAATTCCGACGCATCTTCATTAAGGATTGAGAATGAGAACCATGGTGAATAGGGATTGAACGAATGAACTAATTAAATAGAAACAAATCCATCTCAACGATTATCGATAAATTCAATTGTTAAGCGAAGAAAAACCTTTTTATTATACACTGTGGAGGACAAACGTTTTTTTTCTCGAAAAAATGCGTGAAAGAAAGTACGCGACGCGAAAGTCGTCGCTGATAAATAGGAGCAATTAAAAAAAAAAAAAAAAAAGAAGGGACAAGGTTGAGTCTTGCGAGACAAAACGGTCGAACGCGAGACCCGTGTCGTTGCCGTCGTTCGCCTCGGTTAACGCCTTGCGTTATTTCAATCGCTGAAACGCCAAATATATGTAAACACACCCACGCGAAATATTCGGAATCATAATCATAGTATAGCGAAGATACGAGATGGTGACAGGAGCAACGACGACAACGACCATTTAGCGATGGAAAATTAAGCACCGAAAAAAAGAATAACGATGAACGCTAAATAATGACAAAAAGATAAAGCAACAACAGCAACCACAACAACAACAAAATCGACCAACGCAAACGCGAGTCGTTTTAGAATAAATAGATATTTAAAAAGAATCGAAAGATTGAACAACAGCAACAACAACAAAAAAACATCGTGTAATTCCTTGGCTCGAAGCGTACAATAGGCACGTCAAATTCTAGGCCGTGTGCACCGGGTTTCATAACGAGAGCAATGCGATAGGAAATCTTAGATAACTCGATTAAACGATTAACGAGGAGAGACGTTTGGTCGTGAAGGAGAAAAAAAAATGTTCATCACCGAGGAGAGCTAGATATATTATAGCGACGATTTATATTTAAAAAAAAAAGAAAAAGAAAAAAATGAAGTAATCGGGATGAATGACCCGTGTTTTATAATATGCGAGACAGGAGCGAGAAAGAATTATTCTTATTACCTTTATCGTTGCATACGAAGTACTCTTATCCTTGTATGAATTTATTCTAACTTAAACGAGAAAGAAAAAAGGGAAAAAGAAATCTTATGTTACATTGCATTATTATAAACATCTTTAATTATAGTGTAGATAAGATAAATTATGATGCTGATCATAATAACAAACAAACAACAACAACCACAACAAAACGGATTTAATCACATGTGCATTTAATGTATTTCATACTAATTTTTTGATTAAACATAATTGTGTGTTAACTGATCGTACCGATTTATTTTTTTCCAGATACTCTCGCGATTCTCGCACATTCACACATACACACACACACAAATATTCAGACTCCCCGTTGTCTGTACGCGTGAGTGCACGATTATCGATATACAGCGAGACCCTGATTTTCTAACGCTTGGTGGAGCACTGATAAAAGATCAGCTTCGAGCCGACAGGTCTTCCTTGGCCGTTGTTGAGGCTCACCAATTTGGTGGGAGCGTTCACACGCTCAAATCAATTGGTCGTTTGAAAGGACATCGAGTCACCTCCAAATATGAAATAATGTCTTTATATGTATATACAGTGGGTGAAAAACAATATTCGTACACCTCGCACGAAATTGTTCTTAATTTGCATTTTTTTGTTCGCGTTTTTTTTCAAGAATTTCCTAAACAAATAATACGTAAAGATAAATTAACGAACAAAACGAAAAAGCTGAAGCATTTTATTCTTTTTTAAGGATAATTGGGTAATTAGAAGGAGTCAAGGTGGATGAATTCTTTTTTCACCCTGTATATGTCAAATAAAATATTGAATTGTTTCTCGTTGAGAAATTCAAATTGTACGCTTGCTATCCAATATGAATTATTATTAATATTGAAAAAGAAACAAGGAAGACAACAATTTTGTATAACTTTCAATTCAATTCTCGCAAGACGATTATTAATCGGATTTCCATTGTTTTCTATTCGCGGCTAAGATTTTGTTTCGAAATGCATCAGTTGCTAAATGAGAATGAAAAAATGTGTTATCTTTCTTTTCTTTTTTAAGAAAGATAAAAAATGAAATAGAAATTAAATAAAAGATTTAAATAATGTTAATCTTTCGTATTTTTATCGGAGTGGTAGAAAATCAGGGTCAGCGTGCAACACCGAAGCGTGAAGTAAAGAAACAACGATGGGATCGCGATTATTGTGTTTTTAATGCCATTTCCGTTCCGGAAGTTCCAGGCACTTTGTTTCCGACGAGCTGTGACCGGCGTTTTCTAAATTCCTCATCCAGCGCACCAGCAGCATATCCAGCATTGTAATCGTCTTGTCTCATTTTATTTAAATCGTTCGTCCGTTTATTTACCCTCCAAATATTGTGGCTGAACTCGGGTGACCGTCGAAGATTACGTACGCGTTGGATTTATTTGATGAAGGGGAAGGGCTCGCGGTTTATTCTTGTTGCACGCATCGAGATGCGAGTTGGCGACTCGTAGAGTGTTCGGTAGAGTATATTGGGTGTCCTCGTGTGCGCGTGGGTTTGCGTGTGTGTTTCGAGGTTATATACGTAAAGTGTATAGATCGAAAAGCCAAGTGGCAGCGGCACGTGCGTCCGTGGAAAATCCATACGATCGATTGAAACGAGCACGCCAAGTAATATCGGCCGATTCTTAAACGTCAATCCTTGTCAAAAGTTCACATCGACGTGACGATCGATCGAACCGCACGCTTTTGCAACCCTTCGTTTTTATCTACGATTTGGACGACGAAGAGAGAGATAGAGAGATGATGAATGTATTGAGGAATCGATGTGCATCCGGCCTGATCATAGTTTCGAACAAACGAGCGAATTTTCAATCACGCGGTTCTCGACGAATCCAAACGTCGAGAAAATCCTGGATCATTGGCTCGTAACCCAACGATAATCTGTCAAAGAAAGCCTATCTGTCGTTTCAACGGATGAGCTAATTGTACGTTAGGAAACGAGGATGACAATGCAGAAATTGTCACAGGGATCCAAATGGATTAGCCTACTTGTCAGTAGGGCCTGATAAGGATTCGATGAGTCGTTCGATATACTGAAACTTCACATTCGTACCATCCAATTAATTCCATCCAATCCAATGAATCCAAATTTGATTTCCCATTGAATTTTTCAATTGGATTCATTATTCGTTTTTCCACTGGATTGCCCATTGAATTTCCAGTCATATTCCTTGTTTGATTCCATGTTAGAATTCCTATTACGTTCTTTACTTGATTCCCCATTGAGGTTCCCAATAAATTCGGTATTTTATTGCCCACTGGATTTCCTATTGAATTTTCTATTAGATTCCAATGGGGGTTCACCTGAATCCAATGGAATCCAAAGGGTTTTCCTTTGGATTCTCTATCGGATTCCCCATATGATTTACCATCGAAATCCATTCGCGAATCCAATTTTAAGCTTCCACGATTTTTCAACGGAATTCAACGGTAAATCCAATTTGAATCTTTCAGGATTTACCATCAGAATCCAATAGTGAATCCAATTGGAAACCTAAAAGATTTTCATCTTATATGGAGCCAAATCCGCAACAATTTTTTATAAATTTCGTTTCATATTGTACATTAAATTTCCCCAACAAATTGGGAGATTCTCAGAGTACAAATCATATCTTTAAAAAGTTTAATTCATTTATGAAAGAATATGTCAAGAATCGATTTGAAGGACATCACTGAAACCCAAACAAACTGCAATCGTCGTTCTTTATTTATTTTAGTACGCTTCAACGTAACACCGCAACTCCAGCTCACAAAGCGTGCAGGTTCCGTTTCACCATAATGGTCTTTCTCGTGACTCCTAGCGTATATTCGAATCGAACTTGGCAAGAATGCTCAAAAGTCATTGACAAGGACTAGGGTTAAATCCAATTGGATCCCAACAAGACTATCGATTCACGTCGTCCCAGGCAAATCGGAGTAGAGACGTGAGGTAAATCTTGGCACTCTGCAACAACTCATTGCTCAGAACCACCATATATATTGGCATAATCAAACAAACGCCGATTGAACGTTTCAGTTCAAAAAAATTCTCAGGCAACGTCGTTCGGTGAAAAATCGTGAAATCCGCGCAGCTCCTGTCGAATCCCCAAAGAAATAAAGTAGGCTTATCCCGACAAATTTCTGCACGAGCTACCAATGAAACAAAAAAAAAAGACATTCTCACAAATTTCCAGATTTTCGAAACGGCGTTTATCAGCGAAAAGAAAGAGTAGTCTCAAATTTTTAAAAAACCGAGCGGAAGTCAGGGATTTATCATTTTTCAAAACCCAAAAAAAAAAAATAATTAAAATAAAAATTAATAAAAAAAAAACATCTCGTCCGAAAGGCGCCGCAAAATCGGAGCGCACCATTGGGCGTGCCTTGCTGACTCTGTGGTTTCTGTTGTTGCAGAGCTGAAAAATTGGCGGATATCACACATATTTGAGAGACAGAATAACACGGACGAGAGGAGACGTTGCTCGTTGTGCGGTAAGGTCGTGACAAACGTACGGAATCACTATTACGTGCATTTCCCGGGCAAGTACGCCTGTCCGCTGTGCCCGGCTGTCTATACACGAAGCGACACCCTCCTAACGCATACGCGGACCAAGCACGCCCATGTTCCATAGCGCACGGGCTTCTACCGTCCCTATTACGGTGTCATCTAGCTCATTCTCGACATACGATTGCCAAAATTATTTTCTATTCTTTTTTTGTTCCGTAACATAAAAACTGTACGTGTATATATATATATATATATATATGTATGTATATGTATATATATATACATCGGCGAGTATATATATATATATATTACGTTTTATATTGTTCGTCCAGTGGTTTCTGCCAACATGCCACGTGTCCTCGCGGATTAAATTTATTTTACCTATCGCTATTGTTATTGTTATTACGATACTGTGGTTATTGTTGTTATCATTGAACAGTGACGCCATATTTTGTAAAAAAAAAGAAAACTAAAGGCTCCACTTCGACGACGAAAAAAATCCGGCTGGTTGCTGCTTAACGCGAGAACCAAGAGAGAAACTCGTACGCCGCGGAGAAGGATGAGGAACCAACGAGAATTTTTAAAACCGATGGTGATCAGACTCGGAATTTTGTTTCGTTTTTTTTTCATGTTTTTTACGGACTGAAAGGAAAGGAAGAGGAGGGAAGTTTTTGTGCGAGATAATCGAGGGACTCATTTTTCAACGGCGAAATCGGGAGGACGATTTTTATCGATTTTCCTCCCGGACTCCCGGGATTTTTGTGAATATATATATAACATTTGTAAATAGAATGTTTTTGGCCGAAGATGACGAAGAACAAGTCTGATCGAATTGTGGCGGGGGATGGAGTTTTTTTTTGTCTGGAAAATAAAGGGTTACCATTTTTTCAATACGCGATTTTTTTTTTTCATCCCTTTTTCAACTTTTTTTTTCGCTCGACGAGACAGCGAGAACGTTTTCGTTTTCCCGCTGTAAGACACTTCCGACAAATCTCGAAGATCGGTAGCGGAGACTAGAGACGCAACGATTTATTCCACTGTCGTTGAATAAAAAAGAGGAGAAAAAATAATGCCTGAAAAAATAATGTTTCTCCCTTGAAGGGAAGGTGAAACAAAGTTTCATCGACTCCCGTCGTCGAAACGAGTCATCTCTTGTTTGATCATCTGTTTTTATCTCCCGCCTAACGAATTGGCTCATTGTTCAATTATAAATTAGTTGGATTCGATTGGATTGTCACACTCCTGGGTGTATGGAAATAATGCGATCCGTGTGTGAGTGTGTGTCACGCGTAAGCAAACGTCGCCACGTGCGTTGTCTCATCGGTAATAAAATTTATAATTAGTGCCTTCGGAATTCTCCTCTCGATCAAAATAGGAAGCGAATATTGAATTTGATGAATGTTCAAAACAGTATCGGCAATGACCCGCGAATTTTTTTTTCATTATCAATTTTTTTCAGCACCCGTAATTCTGCAACTAAAAAAGAGGACGCTTTTTTTTACGCGTTGCTTATTGAACGCGAAACGTTAAATTTTATTATCGGGTTCAAGTTTGCATCGCAAGAGGGCAAATCAATTTTTCCTTTTCATTTTTTGTATTTTTAACGTTATCCAGAATAATATAAAAATGTTGATTGTTAAAAACTTCTCTTTAATATTGATGTCTCTTCAACATCGAATATTCCTCTTTAATAATAATTTCTTTTGTATATTTTTTCAACTATTAAACATTTGTTTCTAACATTGATTTAATTGATTTCTTTCCAACCGATTTTTTCTTTATTGTTGTTTTATCAACCTTTTTTTAAAAAATACAATTCTTTTATTTTCAATATTATCCAAAATTGTTCACGGTCGTGAAATACGGAACCCAAAAAAAAGTCCGCGTGGTTCTCGTACCTCAAATCTGCCGGGACAAAATTTGGAAAAAAAGGAACAAAATTCTGTACTTCAACGACGCAAACTTTATTAGGATATTACGTACTTGTCCACAGATTCCATTAAAGACACGATGGACATTTCTACGCTGTAACTTTTATTTTCAGTACAATGATATAAAAAAAAAAACGTTCGACGAGCAAAGTCTTCGAGAGAAAAAATAAATAAATTTAGCAATACGCAGGCGCACACACTCGCGAACTTATCGTCGAGTGTGCGAATTAGCTATAAGAGCTTCGGATGAATTTTCACATTTTATTGTAATACTCATAGTACACAGCTTGCGACACATGTGATTTGTATTGAGGCGTGTATGCGTGTCTGTTTGACTTTGCGTGTGTGCGTATGTGTGTGCACATGTACACTTCCACCCATAAATAAATTAACGAGATGCCAAAGAGGAAAGAAAGTTTGCGAGGAGGAACAATCGGAAGCATAGGATCCTGGAATTCTGCGAACGAATGCTCTGCGTGCATCCGCAATTTGTCGACGATCACGAGTTTCGAAGGGACCACGCAAATTGCGGGAATGGGCAAGAGCGAGGCTCAAATAATTAGAGAACTTCGCAGGGGCTCTAAATACGTTTGTATAAATATGTGTGCGTGCGTGTGTATATATATAAATATAAAATGACGAATCCACATAGAACGTGTAATACAATGACTTCATATGTTGTATACACACGAACGTGAATATATTATTATTAATTAAAGGATTTCCACGAGATTCATGTGTAAATACTGTCCGGAGGAAAGTTACTGCACCCTCTATCGGAACACTGGATGGAAAGATGCACCGGAAAACGATAAGAATTTTTTTAATTTGTTTTTTATTTTTAACATTTTTTACAATGAACTTTTGATTCGTTTCGTCGAATGATACGGTTGCATTTCGCTGAAAATGGTCAGAGGTATTCCATTAAATATAAGAAAAATCCGGAGGAGATGGCGCTCCTAACGGCCAGGATTGTTGATAAACTTATGATTAAAGAAACAACAATTTTAATCGCGGATGAAAGTTCAATTATGTTTGTTATTTTAAACCTCAATAATGATGTTTCGTAAAGTCAGAAAGACGCAGTCGCGTCGAGCTTTGATAAAAATTGATAAATATAATTTTGATATGGCCATCGCTCCCGGTTTCCAGGTGTGATGGCCATAGGGATCGTGGAGGGAGTACTCTTTTCTCTTTCTTTTATTTTTCGCTTTTTAATATGATCTTCAGACGTAAGAAGATTGCTCATTTGCTTGGCACTTTTACATTCCTCCTTTTGTTTACTTTTTTTAATGTTGACTAATTCTGACTAACGAAATTAGTAATTGAACAATTACTAAATTAGTAATCAAATAATTACTGAATTATTAAGTCAACGATTACTAATTATCAATCCAATAGTTATCAAATCAAAATCATAAATGAATATATTACTAATTACACGCCTCTGTGAGTCGACATTTTTTTCTACTATTCGTCTCTCCCCCAATGCCATCGCTCTCGGATTTATCCTAAACATCAGTTGCCATAACTTTGTTCAAATTTAGTCGTGAAAGCCATCAAGGAGGTTTTGTGAAAATCGCGTGAAAGCCATCATGGACGAAACTATTCAGATTCACGTGTTATCCATTCATCGTGGCGTTTACTTATTTCTTCTCAATCGATGAAATGCTGCTCGTCAAGATCGTGACGCCATCGATCGAGATGATTGGTGTTCTACAACCTCTCATTCAAACGCATGTAAACCAATCTTCGACTGTTTTTGGAATACACGTGTCACAGAACTGCCGCTCGGAAATCGCTTCATCGTGTACCTACTCTGGCCCATAATTAGACATTCGACCGGTGTCATCCGAAGTGAAGGAAAATCCATTGTTCAATCTGTCAAAAGTGGGTAGATATACAATTACAAAGATGTTTGTTAACATTACGAACCAACGTCTGTGAAATTAAGAAAATTACTTATCAATATTCTCATCCGTCACAGATCATCGAATTTTCATTTCTATAGATCTGATATTCCGAATATACACGAGTAACAAACATTTTCCTAGAGAAGTTACAAATATCGATACTTCTGGTATCGCTATAAACGGCAAACAAAGAAAAACGAATGAATAAGATCCAGTGTTTTCTATGTATCCACAATAGTCGTTGTCATCTAGTAAGTTGAAGACATCTAAGACGATGATGGCTCTTCTATCGTTTCCATTGCCATCATCGTTGCTTTCGAAGCAAGCTGTATCGTAAGATTTCCGCTGATTCCCGGTATTTCCAATTAGAAGATGTTGCGTATTAGAAGCCTCGTCCCAAGCCTAATATCGTAACTCTGCCTAAGCCTGAAATGCTCGTCCTCTACGAGCAATTAATCGATCGAACGACATGGCCAGTCACACCGGTATAGTAACACCTCAACCGCTGTCCCATTCCTCTCTCTCTCTCACCCTCTCTCTCTCTCTCTCTCTAATCAATCTCTCCTTCTACTTCTATTTCTCTCCCAATCTCCCTTCATAGTCACCCTCCTCGCTCCACCAGGCAACCACACCTCCTCCTACCTTTTCCCGCGATTAATAGATGCCCTGATCAATTGACTCACCCCTCGTGCGTTTGAAGGCTGGAACCCTTTTACGTTTAACCGTAGTGCGCTACGAACGATGAGATTGCGCCAGAAATTGTTGCATCGACGTCTGTGTTAATGTATACGTGAGCATCTAGTACATAACATATCTGTGTGTGGCTTTATCCCTTTGAAACGTTGATGTTATACCTGTTAGAATCGTAGATGTCCTAACGATACTCATCCGATTCAAGCTTTTCATATATCGACCATCTTAAATAGATTCGACGCCCTTGACACTTTTGACATCCTCTTTTATTAACTTACGATCGTATTCGTACTCCTGTCTTTCCTTAGTACTCTCAAGGGAATACACCCGAGAAAACGGTCGAAAAAATTGGCTGTTTGTTCTTTCATCGTCCGGGTTCGTTTCGTTTAAAAGAATTGAAGTATACCAGCAGAAATTAATAAATAAACAAGGTGTGACAAATCTAAAAGGAGCTTCAAGTCAAATGAGGAAAGATTTCAGGTCAAGCGTTGAAGAAAAGCACGCAATAAAATGGACGATGACGTTTACTCGACGGAGCTTACGAATAATTGCGCAAAAAATCACAATAACAACAACAATAATAATAATAATAATAATAATAACATTCCTCGTTTTCCATACTTTCTGCATCAAGAAATCCTGCCTTTTAGGAGGGAGCCTCGGAAGATTCCAAAGTGGATTTAGGACGGTTTCTTCCCCTGGCTCTTCCTCCCGAAGACCGAAAATAAAAGAAGATTGATTTTGAAATGAAAATGAAAAAAAAAAAAAGAAAAAGAAATAAGTGAAAACAAAAAAGCGCGAGTGCCGAAAAAATCTCGAGACACGTTAGAGCATGAAGGCTTTGGGTTTGCAGGTTCGATGCCAAATGTTCCTGTCGGGCTATCATATCACGAGATGTTCGCCGTGTCTCTTGGTAACCCGGCACTTTGGAGATGCCGAGCGTGCGGCAAACAAGTGACCAATCGTTGGCACCACTTCCACATTCACACCGCTCAACGCTCGCTCTGCCCTTACTGTCCGGCGACGTATAGCAGAATTGACACTCTCCGATCTCACATACGTACCAAGCACAGGGAGCACCTCTGCGCCAAGGGTTCCTTGTAGAGGATGGCGATCCTCGGTAACATGCGCCGTCGTCTTCTCGACGGACTCGTGCACTCGAACCTTGTCTAATTAAGTACGCGTTCCTTCGGGCCAATTGAGGGAAGATGAAAAGGGCGACTCGAGCCCTTCCGGCGATTCGTTCCTTCGGCATTCTCGAGTTTCTATTCGCGAAAAAGACGATGCCAATTTAACGGGACAATCAAAGAAAAACGTCGCGAGAAGAAAATGAATTTTCGGACGAACGACGCGACGACGGCCGATCGCGTGAACCCGACAACCGCAGCATCATTCGTTGGCACGATTTCTTTTCCTGGTGCTTTTTCCTGAGTGAAAAAACCGACTTCCGCTCGGTGACTTCCGACACTCGGCTGTGCAACCTTCCGAAATTGTTAAGAATTTGTGCGAGGTGCTCGTTTCTTGTCGTTTGGGTTCGTTTCGGATGTCATATCGAGAATTGCCGAAGGTTTCGATCGATCCGGAGATAAGGAAATGAGGCCCCCAGGACATGGAGGAATTGAAAATAAGATAGTCCGATTCCTGAGTCGGATACGAGTGCAAACATAACCGAGGATACGTCGAATTGTTGTAAACTGTTTTATTAGTGTTGTTATATCAGCGTTTACGTGTAATGGACCCGATAACGCCGACCATATTCGCTAATCGACTATTTTTTTCGTCAATGACGGAGAATGGTTCTCGAAAGATCGACGGATCCCTCGGTCATCCGGAACTTTTGGATCACAGACCCTGAATCACTGCTTCCGTCGAGTCTGATCTACGCGTGCTAAACGTAACGAAGAACTACCGCAACCTTTGGACAGACCTTTCCATTTTTTTTTTTTGTTAACTTCTTTACGGTTACTTTCGTGCCATACGGATATTTATTTTTCTAATGATTTTATTGAAAAAAAAACAACAACGAAAATACGCAAAATCTGAATCGTGGAGTTTGTATTTTTAGCAATCAATGAAAATTGCACAAATCTTGTACTTTTGAAAACGTTCGTAAACGCGACGTCGAATTTTGCATCGTTGAAAAACGACGATATTTCTTTACGGTTATAATTATCCCAAGTATTGTTACGTTTGCAAATTGAAATCGAAGGATAAGACGCTTTCAATGATTTACATAATAATTCTGAAATTCCTACCAAATGACAAAAAAAAACGAAATCGAAATTTCAACGATACAAACGTAAAGATTCGCGAACAGGTATCTGTATTCCAAAAGTCGATAGCTTGAATTCGGTGCGTGACGAAAGACGTGTTGTATATATCCATGTAAATTAACGGTTTTTACTTGTCAGAAATCCAACGACAAATATCGCGTAATCCCAACGATATTAAGATCTCCTAGTCATAATTGGGACGTCTACATATTCAACCAAAGATTCAACTCGAAACGATCCAACGTTTAATCTCACTCGATAACGTCCTTGAGATTATTATCAGCAGATAAGAAGAAATATATACGTAGATATGGATTTAAAAGGTATAGACTTTGAGCAGGCAATACGAGAATCGTTTCGGGAGGCTCTTATCCTCATCCTCTGATGACCGAATTAACAAAGAGGTATACACGTATATACCTATTTTTATAGTCAAATTAAAGGTAAAAAAAAAAGAACGATAATGCTTTCGTGAAATTCATTTTTCCTCGAACACCCACGAGCTTCAATGAGCCCAAATGAATCGTGGCGCGTTGTCGAGAGGAATTTCTTAATCAAATTTCACGAGATATCGAGCGAACGATGGTTGAAGAATATTTTACTTCCTGGCTGTGTACACGTGCGTGCGCGCGCGCGTGTGTGTTTCCTCTGCGTCTGTTTACGCGCGTGTATGTGTGTGTGTGTGTGCGTGTGTTTGAGCGCGCGCACGTGGCTATATGCGTACACGTATATTTTTACTTGAACCAAAGTAAAAGCTGTACCACGTGACATACGAGTGCGAGAGATTAAAATGAGATTTTTTTAATTTTTATTTCGATCCTGACGAATGATTTTTAACGTAAAATAAAATCATCGAGCTCTGCAGTTATCAAATCTGCAGAGCTTGATGCTCGGGTTTTCCGAAAAACTTTAACCGTCTTTGAGAAAATTGAGTTTGAATATTTGAGAATTTTTCTCGATTTTCTGTATTTTATTCGTCAGTTTTATCCAAATTTGATTTTTTTTTCTTTTTTTTGCGATACGAATGTCAATCTCATCCTTGTATCGACACTGAATTTTACATAATAGCAGAGATCTTACAAAGCGAGAGCTGTACGTTGAGCTTTCAATTCTTGAACAGTGCGATCGATAGGTGGGCATAAAGCCAACCCGCTATCAAAGAAATCGCAAAAGTCAGTAGAGAATTGAATCTCTCGAAACTGCAAAGGGTGGCTGTCAGAGGAACCCAAGTGCCAAAGGTAAACATTTCATCCGGAATAAATGTTGATGGTTTTTCGTCCTTTTTTTTTTTAATTTAAAACTCATTGGAAATCGATCGATTTATCCTCGTGGATAGTGAATAGACAGTCCCTTTGATGTAGAAAAATTTCTTTTTTTTCTTCATTTCATTTATGTGCTGAAATTTGAGACTCGATATTCAAAGCATAAATCGGAAATGAAAAATTTCTCGGTGAAATTTAATTTTTATTTATTTATCTACAACGATTCATCCAAATCGATTTAGCGAATCCCAAAAAATAGCCGAATCTATCTGGAATGAGAATTCACAATTGTTTATCCAGATATTGTTCGTTAGCAACAATTATCGCGATAAGACACTTTTCGAACAACCACATTTGAAAAAAATGTTTCGATTTCAACAATTAAAAAATGAGCAATACTAAAAAAGAAATCATCACGAATTATCGTCAGGGACACTTTATTAATGCTTGAGAAAAACCGTGCTACGGTCGCTTCTACTGGAATAAAAAAAAGTATAATTATTGAAGTGCTCGAAAATGCACAATCTTAGGAGGCGAGAGAGAGCAAAGATTTTTATGATAAATAATATTGGCAATTATTTTTACTGCGAAAAACAATATTATTTTTATACCAACAAGAGGTTATAAATCAAAACGCTAAACTATTGAAAAATAGTGTTTCGTAAATATTTCGTAAAAATCATATTATCGTAAAGAATCTTTTTTTTATACATTCTTTTGGTTTTTTAAATTTCTTTTTATTTATTGCTAGCGGTCGATCCTCATTCCCTTCGAGCTTTATAATAATATCCTTTCCATCCATCAACGCGTCCACCTTAGTTGCGTTTACTCCGAAATATCTTTAGTAATTAATTGTTTAATCGAGCCTTTTAATTCGAGCGTGAAACGAGTTACAAGATTTTGATTGAGGCTGAAGTTGGGCAAATACCAATGACCATATTTTTTAACAAGAAACTGAGTATTGAACAAAATAAAATACAAATTTGAGAAGAGCTATAAAATTGAGTTATTCAATCGATCGTGATATGTTAATTGTTACGTAATATATAAATAATCGGATCGCGAACTTTGAAAAAAAAAAAACGAAATTCTTCGCGAATACGTTCAATATTTTCTTCTCTCTTTCGATACTGTCGCGCTCTCACCGGAGTAACTTGTGTATATTTTTTAAGACTGACCAAACGATAGAGCAATTCGTTCCAAAACTTTAATGGAATGAGACTCGAGGATTTCACTCGATAAATCCGCTCAATTATTTGTCGAACAAATGAATCGTAATATTTTTGAAAATTGGTGGAAAAAAATTATCGGAAAATCGGTGGTAAAAAATTATTGAAAAATCCCTACAAAAATCGGTGAAAAAAAAATGGTATTAAAAAAATGAGTTGTTGATAATAATTATTGAACCAGCGTTCCACTCGTATATTTTGTCATGCCTTCAAGAACTGCCAGGCGAAAAAAAAAAACAAAAAAACAAAAACGTTTCCTTTTTTTTAATCCGGCCGAAAAATACCTTTTTCGAATTTTCAATATAGTGCAGTGATTCTTTTATTGGAAACTAGTTCAACCATTACAGGCAAGAGATTTCCACTGCTCGGTACGTGGACACTGGAACGTGCGTCGACGAACGATGCGTCCGAAAGTTCCGAACGTTTAGCCCGAACTCGTCTCAAAAAACGCGCACGACTCGAGTCACAAAAATGGACAAGACTGACAGCTCTAATAATATTTCTTTTTTTTTCCTTTTTCATATTCGTTCGGACGAACCCAATTATTAGTCGTTGTTCTTCGAACTTTTGAAACGAATTCGGATGAAAATACGTACGGACGTGGAAGTACCGAATTGTCGACGTATACGGGAGCGTGAAGATAATGCTGTTATCAGACACCTGTCACGTTCATTCCACGTCCTCTTGCTTGCATTACAGATTTTGTTGCAGTATGGAATATACTCGTAGCCCTCTCCGAAGCGATGCAAAATTGCAGCGCGCCATTCGTGTATTAACAAAGAAAAAAAAAAAAGCAGCATCGAATGAATAGACAAACGAAATAGCTATCAGTAATATCCGTTATCTAGAAAGAACATTAAAAACGAACCATCTTCCTCAGTAGGCAAAATCAGGGCGATAATTTTTGTTTTCCTCTTCGAAAAAAAGAATGTTACCATTTGGACCAAAATACTCTTTGTGTAATAACATCGCGAATTACGATACGCGTAATTAAATAATCGCGTATAAATCTCGATTTGGTTAACGGCTAAACTTCGAATCTTACGACGTTGAAGTTCATTCTTTCAATAGCAATTTTTGTCCATTTGTTCATTTTTTTTTAAAACAGTATCAAAAGGCTAGCATCGAAATTTAAAGTTGCAATTTCGAACTGTGAAATCGTGGTTTTCTTTTTTACGATTTAGAATGGAAAAAAAATAAATTGAAAAATTTAAAAAGAATTAATTTTGAATGCTTCATAACGATGCAAACTTCAACGTTGTTTGATTTAGGATGGGGGGGAGTTTGGGTTTTCTAAATCGAGGTTCCAGTGTACAGAGTTTCGATAAGTCGTCGTTCGTTCATTGGCAAACTTTGGTGGCCATATTTGTGTGTTGTCTCGTTAGGAATTAAGTGTGACGAAATGTTACAATTGTAATCGAAACGTTTCTATCTAAGGCTAATTCCCGTGAACGTCACATATTTTATTTTTCATTAATCCTCTAACCGAGCAATCGCAGTTGATTCGGAGTCTGCGATGGAGCAATACTTATCCACGCGAACGACGATCATTGACGAAATTAAACTTTCGGGAGCTTCTAATTGGACAGAGATATATTCACATATTGTTGAAGAAAACTATAAACTGCGTAGAGACTGGTCGACTGTGCATCGAAACTTTAATCGAATTTCCGCTCACTCGCAAGCTTCGCGATCCCAACTTTTCGATTGTCGGGAAACATGAATTTCTAACTTCGCTCAAATCGACAATCATCTCTCGCCAAAAATTTAGAGTGGAACGAAAAAAAGTTAATGATTAATGACCGAAGAGTGTGTTGAAAAGTCGACGGTGTTGATGTTCGCGTCACTGAATTTAAAATTAATTTATGTGTTCGCGAAATATTCTTTTCTAGAAATGTTCAATTCAGAAATTCATACCCTTCAGTCATTAAAATGAAAATTCATGTCTTCCATTCTTTCAATATTGTTCTGTCGAATTTGCGTTACGGAAATTACTTGTCCAAGAATTTTCTTTGGATAATTACTAGTTTTTTTCGAATTACTTTTTCCATTTTGTCAAAAATTTTAAACGGCGAGAAAAAGGTTACATCAGGGATACGAAAATAAAAAAGAAGAATCCTTGATCGCAAACATACAAATTTCTCCAGCTGGCAGGAATTACAGATTTAACAAAATCCGAAACTGTATTAATATCATCGGTGAATAGTATCTCTTTCTAATTAATTTGATTAATTTTACCGATCGATTATTTCAGTAATGAATTGAATTACTGAAATTATCAATCGATGGCCGTATCAACTAATAATTGTCGTAATTAACATCGCTGCTAGATCAATGAATTTCTATCAATCTGTGGAAACATTGTTTTACTCATTGAAAATTTAATTAAATTATTTGAAATTTCAATTGCTTTAATTGTTTGAAAATTAATTTTATTATTAAAAAATTCGATTAATTTGATTATTCGATTATTTAATTAATTTCATAATTTGCAAGTGCAATTGATTTTATTATTTGACCATTCAATTAAAAATATCAGCGAATAATATTTTTTCTGACTGAAAACTTCACACGCAGAACTGTCTTATCGCATGCACCACAAGAAACGCCGGACAGCTGGTTAAGCTTCCAAAGTTATTGTTTCGAAAGCTTTTCCAACAATAACTTTAATCTTAAAGTCTGCAGCGTTCTTAGAAAAAAAAAAACAGAAAACTGTGTAGCTCGATTATAATTTGAGTTGCTAAAAATCTGCTTTTCTGGAAGCTTACAAGCTACGGAAAGCAGGGGTAGACGAGAGTAAAAAACTTTCGAAAAAATCTGTGAATGGGCGCGTCCTTCCTCCGATACTCAAGTAGTTTATCGGGACCAAAGCGGAGTCGAGGACGACACGGCACGATAAATTAAACCGCCAGATTGCCAGAACACTTTATCACCATCAATATCAGAAAGTACCATTTTAATATTCCCACACAGATTTTTTTTCCGAAGTATACGATGTTCGAAAAAACGATTTTCACCGAAGCTTCTCTAGTTTCGAAGATACGTGATTTGACATGTGCCAAAATTGACAACTGAAACGAGCATTTTCCGGAAAGAGGCAGCTTTATTGTTGGATTTTATCAAAATAAAGAAAAAAATCTATTCGCTGAACAGAAATCCGGTACAAATTCATTGATCTATAATAGGTCGACCTAAACCATTTAATAACGTTTGAAGCCAGCTCGACATTTTTTTTATAAATACTTATTAAATACAAATTTAATTGAGTTTCTTTCTTCCTTTCTTCTCCTCTTTTTGGAGTATTTATACAACTTCACTCCATTTTCCAATTTATCGAACATTTTTCGAATAAAGTAAAAAAAAGGTATGTTTTAAAATACAATTTCATCCACAGTTTCAACTCTTCGCAGTCACATACTGCATTATGCAATTACGTTAAAGTTTGTCTCATTGGAATGTCACGAAATTCCATTTTTCAAAACTACTAAATATTTTGTCACTCAAATCTTCATCGAAAATTAAAAAAAAAATCTCCTTCGACTCGTTATCAAAATGGAAATCATTGGAAAAAAAGATAAGAGTTTAAAATATATAGTTTTGCAATTAAAGTAAAAAAAAAATAGCTTTGTATTTCGAACCCAAACCCAAAGAGAACCCGTCCGTTTCAAAACTTGAAAACTTCGAACCTTTCGTTCCACAATTGTTAGAAATGGCCAAAAGAGAGTATAATGCTCTATCTTCAGCGACTAACGCACTTTACCAGTCATGATTCGCGTATACGAAGATCGTGCTCCCGAAGAGAGAAGAAAAAGTGAATGCGGAAGCTCAAAGGTCTTTTGTCAATTTGTCGAAGACTGTAAACGTAGGAAAGCATCATCGAGGAACCCTAAACACCCGTGTACATGATAAATACAAACAGACATACACACGTACACATATAAACGCACATGCACGAGAAGACACGTTTCATCGTTGATTGTAAAATTATAAACACAGTGATAAACGGTAATGCATTGTATAAAGATCGTGGCCGTACGGAGAAGTTGAATCGCGCTGTTGCTGCGATCACCATATCAAATATTCGTCGAAAGTCCATAGCGTAAAGAAAAACAAAAAAAAAAAAGTAAAAAAGTGAAAAACATCGAATATCATAGTATCGAGTCCGAATTAAATCTTTAAATACCTAGGTAGATGTAACAAAGGTTATGACGTTGATGCGAGGGGGGGAAGTTCGAAGTATACCTATTTGTGAGAGAAAAAAATGAAGACGATACGATCAAAACGGATCGATCGAATTCAAGGTTCCTAATTTTTGCAAATATCCGATTTGTCGATTACACTTTCTGAAATGGAAAAGCTAATGGAAGACAATCAACGAGAGAAGTCTGCCAAGTTTTTTTTTTCTCGCGAACGAGAATTTCCGGATTGTCACCAGTGACGTTATCAACTTGAATCTCCAAGCTGACGTCTCTTCCGATGTACCGCCAAAAGGCTGATTTCGAATACGTTTTCGAACGGTCGTTTGGCATTGCTACAAGTTAATCATCAGCTGTTTTGTTTTTTTGGCAGAATTCATCTTCTACCTGTCACCCGATAGATCATCCAATCAGAGAGTCTTTTCGAAAGATTAGCTCGCCTGCCAATCTCCTTAATTTTCGAACAACATACCGCGAGTTTGCTCGAACGAAAAAACAAGCTGCGCGATCTAAAAAAAAAAAAAAAACGTTCCGTCGGTTTCGTTGAAGAATAAAATGATTATACGCGCATTGGCAATCGGTAAGGGTAAAAAAAAGAGAGAGAAAGAGTCGGGCACGAAAAAATTGCGATCGGAATGGTTCGAGACTGCAGTTCCTGCATCGCGAACACTTGATGTAATCAACATTTGTATCAATATCGAAATGTCAGTGTCATGTCTGTCGATGGTACTTTAAGCTCATTAGGGTTAATTAACGAACGAGTCCCAACTCAGAAAATCAATAGAATACCAAGAAAGTAACACAAAAACATCGGCGCACACACGCACACCCACGCACACGTACGTACACAAAATTTTAAAGTAAGAAACAACAACACATCATACTAAAGTGGAGGAATATCAAGAAATTTACGAATCATCGATAAAATACCTTATGATAATAATTATTATTATATTTCTACATATGCACATGTATATATATATACACATGTTTATTAGGTGTATTAAAAAGTAATCCATGATTTTTCCGACAGATGGCCCTAGCTACCTGTACCTTGCGTTGTACAAGTCCGATCGGGTTACGCTAGATGGCGTTAGAAAGATGAGATTTCGTACTAAACGAACGTTTGCGGCAGTTTTGCGATTCGCTGACTCAGTTCGTGATTTATTCACCCCAGAAAATAATGGATTTCTTTTTATTACATCTAATATATATATATATATAAATACATATATGTTACCGGCAATGCGTATAATGCAGGCACTCTATGCAATGCCTAGGCGATGCACGCAATCTTTTCACTTCTAACGGTTATCCAGAGTGTTAGGTTAAAGTCTTACGTAAGCGGCTGAAGGAAACGTGAGTTACGCAAACAAATCCAAAAATTATTACCAAATGCTGGCGTTGTTAATTAATTGGATTCTTTCTAATCGTATCGTGTACATCGACCAGATCTGTGCGATCGAAGTTCGCATCGTTAAAACGCAACGAATAGTGTTTTTTTAAGAATTATTTTTATTAGCGTTGAGAATGACAAATCGCAGATATGTAGAGAATCGATGAATAAAAGTTCTAAAAAACTCGTGATTCTCAAGCAGCTCGAATTTGCGAGAGAAAATTTTTAAATTTGATATTTTTAAGAAAAAAAATCATGCTCGTTGCCTTCCAACAATGAAAGCTTCAAGATCGTAGAGGTTATGTAGAATGCCTACGCGCATTGCCGGTAACACGTATAAAATAATAATACAAGTACAGCGTTCATCGATTGTCGTCGCTAATGTTCGTCATAGACGTATCTCGCAAATCCATCCTTCCATATTGTATCGAATTCTTTAAATTTGATTCGACAACTCGTCAAAGTAAACGCTTGATGCGCTCAGTATCGATTGTCGTTCGAGTTTTCGCCCTCCGGAAGATCCGGCGGTTAGTGGCGCAACGGTGGTCGTTGAAGATACTAAAGCGATGTATGACGATTCCGTAGCCCATGTACAGCCCGAATATTGCAGGACTACCATAACCCGCTCCGTCCCGATATCAAGCGGACGTCATTTACCAAATTTAATTAATAGATTGTACGATTACGCGAGTGCCGTCGTCGTCGTGAGCATTTAACAAAAAATCAACTTGAAACAACAACAACAACATCAACAACAACAATGGGATATTGATCGAACGAGATGCCACGGATGAGGTCTAGTGAAAAAAGGAAATGGAATCAGCTTATCTTTCGCTCCGGCGCTTCTTCGACTTAACAGATAATTATGGCCCTCGTCAAGTTACCCGGAAGAACTTTGCAATCGTTGCGAAACTTTCGAAAATGAATTTCCCTTTTGGACTATTTTTCGAACGCTGTAGCAATTATTTTAAGACATTAACGTCCGATAATAATAATAATAATAATAATAATATAATATTATAAGATTATTATTATTATTACTATTATTATTATTGAAAGCAATGTGAACCAATAATAATAATAGTAATAGTAATAATAATCTTATAATATTATATACAATGTAATATATATGACAATATATTATATTATATATAATAATTATAGTGTATAACATTAATTAACATAATTAATAATAAAATGCGCGAGAAAAAGTCCATTTAAATCAATGAAAATCAGCATTAAAAGGAGCAATCTAGTCCAGCACATTGTTACTCTTAATCCTTAATCAAAAATCTTATCGCAGTATTTTTGGCATTCGCACTTACGAGTTTGGGTGGCAAAACGATAAACGACCTCAAAGTTCTCCCGGGCCGAGAGCCTGGTGAGAAACTATATCTCTGAAATCTCGCTTGTAAGGGGAGCCTGTACCATTTATTTATTACGCGAGAAGAACGCGATCCCGAAGAAGCTCGTTCGTGTCGAAAATTCGAGTGATCGTTTCGGATCGACGCTCTCATTTTCATTGTACAGTAATTGGTGTGAATTGTCCCGACAGCTCAATCGCAGACACGGTCTCTCAAATTTTCCTAGTAGGAAAGAGAAAACAAACGTTTTTCTCGGTCCACGTTTTTTGGGCAGCTAATTCGCGGTCTTACCGGACAGGGGGAAACAGCGAGCTTTTGTGCGTTTACTGATCGTTCTGTACTTAAATCATTTTGACATAACGATATTTAATGATAACATTAACAATAATCGATATTATGGTTACGTATATGCAATGTATTTTTGTGAACAGTATTGAAAGTGCTACTGTTGTACAGTTAACTATAAATGATAAATGTACTATGATGTACTTATAATGTATATAGATATATTTCATTAAAATGAATATGAATTTGTGTAACCTTTCGAGTCTATTTTATTGCCGTATGACAATGGTAACGTAGCACTCGTGGAAATTCCTCTTTATTGGAAGATATCCGGATCTTATCACGTGCAACACGGTAGGTATGTAGATTCATAAAGTTTGGCAAAAGCGTGTCTGCGTACGTTACGTAAGGAGTTAGAGGTTAGATTCGCACGCGAGCGGATAGCGGCACCCTTTCACGTGAAACTTCGTGTAGAAAGTGTCGATTTCCGGTAGCGGTCATCCGGGCACGTTTATTGCCCGAAGACACATCGATAAAAGACTCGCTTGGGTGATAAAAAGTTTGGACCGCGATTGGAACGTCATTTTTTCAAAGCGTTTATTCGGGCCCGTCCTCCGATTTCACATGGTCTAGCCACAACAAGAATCATAGAACCGAACGTGAAACACGCGTAAAAGGTGTGGGGTTTATTTCAGATTACCCTATGGCATTTGTGCATAATACGCCTCGGAAATTCAGAGCGATAATTAATAGCGGAGCAGATTGGATTACGTAATAATAACACAGGGTCATGGTTTTGTATCATGTAACACGTGTGTATTTTTATTTCGATCCCGTCTCCCGAATTTTTTTCAAATTTCGTCGTACACGAGTCATACAGTACACATGTAAACACTTTTTGTCGAACTTCACATTTGGATACAATTATAAGGTTTAAATGTTGATTTACATGACTTAAATACACCATTAAGAGTGTCATGCATTAAGAAAGACGATGCTCCCGTTCCGCGTCGAAGATTCGCGTCTATCGAGCCACTCCATATTTTCGTTGTATTTTATCGCTGATTTCCAGTGTATCATACGTTCCGCGATACTAGCAAAATCTTTCAACACGGATTTATATTTACTCACAGCTTATATTTACTCACGCACCTATAGGTTCTATTACGACGCGTCATATACGATTGTTCTCCGTTCGCGACTAGGCATTCGGCGCGTCGCAGGTGTACGATCCACGGTGCGTCGTGCGTCTGCGCCGCGCCTTCGCTTCGCAGCGCGAAACGAAGCTGCGTGACTGCACTAACGACCAGACCGGACAGTACGCCGCCGGCTTTGTTCCGATGTTGTGTTTAATTTTTTTAATGGCATATCTAATAATCGCATCGACGTAACCAAAATTATACGTTTTTCCTCTCACTTGTTTCTTCTTCGATCCGTCGTTCTCTTCGACTCCGACACCGATCTACTGCGTATTAGGTAATGACGTTGCAAGCTATCAAATGGGGAAATGGGAAGCTCGAAGTTTTGGACCAAATATTGTTGCCGGCGATTTCGAAATACGGTGCTATCAACGGCATTGAGGACGGCTGGAAAGTAATTAACAAGATGCAGGTATGTACCTAATATTCTAACGTTTCTTGGCCCAAGATCGTGACTCGATTCAAAGTTGATACTCGCTTAATTTGGAAACACTCTTTTTTAAACTTATTTATCCGATACTCGGAGTGCGCGAAATACTATTGAGAATTAAAATTTGAAAATGAAAGAATTGAGAATTGAAAAACTTGCGAAATCTGCGTGCACTGCATAATAGAACATTGTCACTTGCGCAACAATCACCTGGTATCAGTGAAGCAAACAATAGCACTGACGTTTGCTGTTTGGAACGCATCAGCAGTCCATGGACGAGGTAGACAACCAGGACTATCGCATGGAGGAAGTAAGATTGAGGAGTTTCACGACATGGCCAGTGTCCTTCTTGAATCCTGCTACAATGGCAGCCGCGGGTTTTTATTACACCGGTGAGGGTGACATGGTCAGATGCTTCGAATGCAAATTGGAGATCTGTCAGTGGGTAGAAGGGGACAATCCGATGGCCAACCATAAGAGATGGCAGGAGCGATGTCGTTTCATCCGAAAAATGGCTTGTGGCAACGTCCCCATACGTGAGAATCCAAATTCCGTTCCTCAGCCGAGACAGAGGGGTCACGATGTTTGCGGCCCTTACAACGTTGAGTGTCGACCGGGCTCGACACTGGACTGTCATTTCCAGAGCACCGAATTCTCCCTGCCCAGTACAGCCAAACTGTGCTCCTTTGGCATTGGACAGCCCACTAAGGGACCTACAAATCCCGAGTACGCGAGCTATGACGCGAGATTGCAGACCTTTAGGTCGTGGCCCAAGTGCATGCCACAGACCAAGGAATCACTCGCCGATGCAGGTTTCTATTACACTGGTAAAAGCGATCAAACTCTCTGCTATTATTGCGGCGGAGGCCTCAAGGATTGGGAACCTAATGATGATCCCTGGGAACAGCACGCCAAGTGGTTCTCCGAATGTTACTATCTTCTCATGGTCAAGGGACAGGCGTATGTCAATACAGTCACTGGACAGACGATTGCGTTACCTTCCAACGAGGTAAAGTATTTGCTTCTTCGATGCTTTCCTCATTATTTGTTTCCTTAGTCAGTGAAAATATAAATCCGTCCTTAAAATACGTTTTTAGAAATACTAGTCGAATCAAGAAAAGTATGTTTATAAGAGTTTATAACATGCTGGTTAAGCCCCATGTTGGCTTAATTCGACAATGGTCATATGTACAATTCGTAGTATCAACGATGCCATTTAGATTCCTGAAGAAAAATATAAATACCGATTAACCAGTGTTTTTCATTTTTTTGCATTTTTTTTGCAGGAAAGTATGCCAATGAATTTGCCAAGTGACATAAAGAAAGTAGAATCGAAGGAGAATTCAGACGCGCAGAAGGATGGTAAAAAGTCGTGCAACGCGGGTCCGAGTGGGGAGAGTGGCAGTCCTGTCGAGGCTGTGTGGAAAGCGCCCATAGATCAACAAGAGAAAGCGACGATCGTCCCTAAGAGCGAAGCCAGCCGGACGTCATCCGAGAAAAGCGTCAAGTACCCCATTCAGGACAGTCGCATATGTAAAATATGCTGCAGCGACGAAATTGGCATCGTTTTTCTGCCGTGTGGACACATTCTGGCTTGTGTGAAATGTGCTGTGGGGATGGTGACTTGCGCCCTTTGTCGACAGTCAGTCAGTATGACCGTGCGCGCGTACATCTCCTAGTAACGACCACCCTAGGTAATTGCAATGTTACGCCATCATGCACAATAATTGAATCAAGCACCTCTGTCCGGATGTATACGCGAAATATGATGAAACTTTGCTCCGTTTGGAACCACGAGTGACATTGTTTTCTGTCCTCGGGTATCATGCCAATTTCTAGTTATCGTTACCGCCGGGATAACGATCAAATTATTACGTGTAAATTATTCTATTTTATTATTCATTGTGATTTCAGGTGTACGACGGTGTAGCGCCTTGCGATATGACTTCCGAGCACACTGTGAAACTTAGAGTGACCTATCTAAAAGGAAGTCACGCTGATAAGAAACTTTTACTGCAGAAGCACGGGCAAAAGCAATTAGAAATAATTGCCGAGAATCATCTGGCCGAAAAATATCTAAAAGTAAGAAACTCGATAAAATCACTTGAGCCTGCTTAAACCATTTTTACTTTATGACTTAATGTTTTTTAATTACTCTAGGAGAAAAGAACACCACGCCTGGAATGGCGCACGCCAACGGAGAAGATCAATGATAGCAATAAAATAGTTTTCGTTTACTGTCGGGCGAATTTCTGTCGGTTATGTGGTATCCACATTACGGCCTCCAACAGCTATTATCACTTCACTACAGGAGGCGGTAAAAACATGTGCTATGGGAAATGGAAAACGAATCGCCAGTGCCCAATGCAAGCTCCTACGTCATCAACTTATCGAACAATATCAACAAGAAAAACATGTAGGATGATTGACCAAGTGATGACTGAATGTGTTTGCATATTTTTCGTTCATTACAAAAATAAATAATATGTATTTTCGTATTTTATATTTTATATAGAGAGATCTCGCGAATGATCTTTTCGTACAATAAACTTGTTGTCTTGTTTATTTTGTATTCATATTTCTTTCAGGCTCGATTCTCGCAACTTTCATCTCCCTACAGGTCTACAATTTTTAATTTGTTACGTTTACAAATGACAATATAGATGTTAATTTGTAAAAAATATATTGTAAAATTAATGAGAAAAAAATTGTGGGTATGTACGGACAAGAAATGATTGTTCAAATTACGATTTTTTTTCTTACATGGGGTTCGAACATTACTATTTTATAAAAAAAAGACGGGCGGAAATACGTAATATTGATTAAGGCCGGGCAATTCAGTCTTTGAGGCTAAAAATGAAATCTTACACTAGAAAATAAAGAACATAATGTTAAAAATCCTAACAGCTAATTGACTTCTGGGAATTTGGAAGAGTCGCAGCTTTGATGCATTTCCATTCAATAAATAGAGCACGCAGGAATACAGAATTCCAAATCGGCTTTTCATTTGCCGTATGATTTCATACGGTGTTATTATTACGTAATAATAACAAAGCTTCATGGTTTGTATCGTGTAGCACGTGCGTATGTTTATTTCGATCCCGGCTTCCGAATTTTTTTCGAGTGTCGTCGTACACGAGTCATACAGTATACATGTAGAAACTTTTTGTCGAACTTCACGTTCGGACAAAATTATAAGGTTTAAAAATTGATTAGCATGCTTTAAATACACTATTAAGAGTTTCATGCATTAAGAAAGACAATGCTTCCTTTCCGCCTCGAAGATTCGCGTCTATCGAGCCACTCCATATTCACGTTGCATTTCGTCGCTGATTTCCAGAGTATCATACGTTCCGCGACACTGTCGCGAATACCAACAAAATCTTTCAACGCGGATTTATGTTTACCCTCAGCTTATCAATACCGCGTTGTCTGCCAAAGTAAAATACGCAACGTACACGTACCATTACGACCCGTGATATACGATTGTTATCAGTTCGCTACTAGGCGTTCGGTGCGGCGCAGGCGCACGATCCACCAGCTCTGGCGTTCCGCGGGATTGCGAAGCCGCGTGACTGCGATAGCGACCAAACCAGCCAGTACGCCGCCGGCTATGTCCGATGTTGTATATTATTTTTTCGTGGCATATCTAATAATCCCATCGACGTAACAAAAATTATACGTTTTTCTTCTTACTTGTTCCTTCTTCGGCCCTTCGTTCTCTTCGACGGCGACAGTGATCTTCTGCGTATTAGATAATGACGTTGCAAGCTATCAAATGGGAAAATGGGAAGCTCGAGGTGTTGGACCAAATATTGTTACCGGCGATCTCGAGATACGTTGCTATCAACGGCGTTGAGGACGGCTGGAAAGTAATCAACAAGATGCAGGTACGTACCTATTATTCTAACGTTTCTTGGCTCAAAATCGTGACTCGAATCAAAGATAATACTCACTTTCGGAAATACTTTCTTGAAAACTTATTCAACGCGGTACTCGTAATGCGCGAAATACTTTTCTGAATTGAAAAAATTACAAAATCTACGTGCACTTTCGAAAAAGAATGAAGTTTTTTCCAAACGGTTATTTATTCGACGCGAAAACGATCGAACGCCGGTCGTCGAAATTACGATTCTTTTATGCAGAACACTGGCATTTAGAAAGCAGAAACACTGACATCTGTTTGTTAAATATCAACAGACTCGGATCGCTATCCAAAACATAATCCATGTGGGAGGCAACTTTGTAGGATTTTCTCAACCAGACGTGCCATGATTGAAAACTAGCGTACTGCACAAACCCTAAATATTTATTGTTGAAAACTCTCCATTTAGTGGAATTAAAATATCATTACTGCACACAAGAAATACAAAACAAATGTTTAGTTACTAATGATAGTCTTTGGGTACTCCAGGAATTGATACATTCATTCAAAATTCACCATCAATGGAAGGTGTTCTCTAGATAATTTAATCTCCACTTTGGGTCCAATTTATGTTTGATTCAGTTTGAAAATGTTTGAATTTTTTACGGTTCTATTTGGATCTGTTCAGTGCCGTCTAGTAGATTGTACCTATCCAGTGGTAGAAAGAAGTTGACAATCATTGCATTCTACGATAGAAGCGATGTTTCCTTGTGTTTCGCAGGTTCGTGGGGCTCCCGCTATCGCAATTGTTGGTTGTCTCAGCCTGGCGGTTGAGCTTAGAAAAGAAGAGTTCACTGATAAGAGCAGTTTGCGTCGCGAAATAGAAGGGAGATTGAATTATTTGGTTTCTGCTAGGCCAACTGCAGTTAACATCAAAGGAGCCGCGGAAACGCTTATCGCGGAGGCCAACAAACTGAGCAAAGATGACAGCATCGACGTCCTTCAAATGAACAAGATGTAAGGAAATTAAGAACTTGATCGATCAGTACTTTCTGGGCGAACAAATGTTTTTCTTCCACTGAATCCAAAAATAAATTCCGTGTTAGATTTCTGCAGGTGATTGATTCCATGTTGGAAAAAGACATTGCCGACAACAAAGCCATCGGAGATCATGGAGCTAGCGAAATCCTAAAAAGCGTGTCCGAGGATGGTCTTGTACGTGTTCTAACTCACTGCAACACTGGTAGTCTCGCAACTGCAGGCTATGGCACTGCGCTCGGTGTTGTAAGATCGCTCCGCAGTCAAAAAAGACTCGGTCAGTTGGTAGGATTGTAATTACTTACAATGATAGAGTCTGAGAAACGAATATTTTTTTATTACAAACAGTTGTTGCTGGCGGGTGGAAAAAAAAATACCAAAGGTGTATCAAATATACCAATGTTGCGATAATGGCCAAATATTAAATGGAAACTGGTTACTTTTATCTAACTTGATAAGACACAAAATCGGGTCCCGTGAAAAAGTTTTTTTTCTATGGAACATGCAACAATACATACTGTAACGTTTGCTATCAGCATAACCCTTATCCTGAACACAGAGGTAATCCTGAAGCCACAAATATTTGCAAATTGTCAAGCGCCGCGAAAGACTCAAAATCTAGAATCCTTTTCTTGAATTTCTTATATGTATTATCACCTACGATCACACATCGGTACCGAAATTGCCTTTACAATACTTGACAAAAAAATACGTGTACGATAATATAATTGTAGAATCGCATTCTGAACGGATAAACGAATGATCTTTCAGAACACGTGTATTGCACGGAAACCAGGCCGTACAATCAAGGGGCTCGACTCACGGCGTACGAACTCGTCCACGATAAAATACCCGGCACTTTGATCTGTGACGACATGGTTGCAGCCCTCGTCAAATCGCGAAAGATATCCGCTGTTGTTGTTGGAGCGGATAGGGTGGCCGCTAACGGTGACACGGCTAATAAAATCGGAACGTACCAGGTAAGAATTTAATGCCAGTTTTAATAATCTAATGCAGCTGGAAGCACGGTTCCATGTCACCTGAACACATGACAAAATACGATAAAATTTCCCGAGGAAGCCCAAAAACAAACAAACCCAAACAACCCCAACTAAGCTCTCGCGAGGCTAGGATAATCGTATTGTGATATTTTATGGTCTTGATGTTTTTGTAATATTTTGACCGTCATATTTCGTCGAATGATAGGAGATGCTGCCAGAAATAAAACAAAACTGCAGTGTGTATCGTAATTATTGTCCGTTTGCACTCTAAGATCATCCGAAATATTAACGTAAAAACAAACTCTATTTAATTGTAGATCGCCATTATCGCGAAATATCACGGCGTACCATTTTACATCGCCGCCCCCCAAACATCGATAGACTTCCAACTTTCGAGCGGTGAACACATTCCAATCGAGGAGCGACCGGATCACGAAATGACCCACATCAACGATCAACGAATCGCTGCCAGCGGCATCACCTGCTGGAATCCGGCCTTCGACATCACCCCGGCAAACTTAATTACCGGTATAATCACCGAAGTTGGTGTTTACAAACCTGAAGATTTGAAATTATTGCGAACCCCTAAAGACGAATGATGTTACGGAGAATTGGAGAGTTTCAACGAAAGGATCGAAACAATTTTGAGGTTGTTCCGTGCTTGAAGCGTTGAAGCGTCGCAACATATTTGCATCTCATAGATATTTTGTAAATATGCGCTGCGTGCAGAATTGGCTGGACCATTTAAATAACGCCCTTTTTTAACGTTCAGTATCGGAAATTGGAAACTATTTTTTCTTGTTTCCATTTTGTCCGACAATGCAGAATTTCATCTCAACAGGCTTCAATAATTGTGCATCGAGCTATAAATAGTCCTATCTTTTTTATTCATATTTTTAAGAATCCTAGCGCGGACGTAGGTCGGCGTGTCTTGATGAAATGTAAGAAGAAACCGTATTTCAACAATCGATTCCAGTGTTTTTGCTAATAAACTGTTTATCAAAAATATCAACATACAATATTTTTTGAGTTAGTGCCGTCGTAACGTGCACGAGAAAGGCCACATTCACAGGTTGGTACAAATATATTCGTAGAAAGAACACCTGCATTGGAAGACGAACAAAGAAATGCAGATATCCGCGCAGTGTCGTTAGAAAATATAGCAGTCGCTAGAAAAACAATGACGGAAATTCAGGGTCTATTGTACGACTCAGTGATGGAACAATCTAACGTTGGTATGGGCCAAAATGATTCCGTGTTCGTTGCAAGCGTTTATAACCGCCTCATCGTTCGTTGATCCTGCCGGGCTTGCGATGTAACGAGCACCACTCTGAAAAACAACGGAATTTTATAAACCTTCGTTTGAATTGAAAATGGAACAATTTCAGCGAAAAACAATCCGAGGTTTGAAAAAAAAATGTTCGCATTGAAGAAGAGGACGTGGCTCCAAGTACGACTAAAATTTGTCAATTGACATCTTGAATGATATCTTTAATTTTTAATCTTCTTGGAGACGGGTCCGTATTTTATTTGTGTAATTTGCAGAACAAGTATTTGATGAAAGGCAAAACGTTTATGCACTCACCAGTCTAGCTCTATCAACATTGTCTCTGAACGGGAAGAACGCATCGCTGCTCACTGCGACACTGTCCAACTTTTTAACCCAATCAACTCTATCCTTCTCCGTTAATTTATCAGGAACGACTTCGTAAAACGCTGCCCAGGCAGTTTCATCCATATCCTTACCGACCGAGCCATTAACGTAGTTATCAATGGCATTCGCGATTTCAGCGCGTTTCACGCCCTTCTTGAACTGCATCGAAGTCACCTTCGGATGTTGACGCAGCCACCTGTTGAACATATTCAGCTTTGGAACTTACTTGCCTTGCTTCATTGTAAGAGAACATTTGACGTCTAATCGCAGTTATGGAAGAGATGAAAAGAACAAGTTTCATTGGTACTGACCAATTGTCGGCTTTATCACCAGCGAGTCTTGTACAATGGATGCGCGACTGTTGGCCCGCACCGATTCCAATCACCTGTCCATTCTTGGCGTAACAAACTGAATTACTCTGCGTGTACTTAACCGCGATCGTTGCAACGATTAGGTCTCGGAGAGCTTCCTCTGACAATTGATTTTGCGATGT
Source organism: Ophioninae sp. A BG-2022a (assembly GCA_030523105.1). Classification (NCBI taxonomy): domain Eukaryota; kingdom Metazoa; phylum Arthropoda; class Insecta; order Hymenoptera; family Ichneumonidae; species Ophioninae sp. A BG-2022a. The sequence goes on along the minus strand of JAPYZI010000070.1, from coordinate 61,755 downwards.
GACGACATTGGCAAATGTTTTTTTATCAATAACCGCGTTATTGCGTTGTTGCTCGAGAGTTAAACCGTAAAGGACTTTGCGTTCGATCTGGGCCGGCTCGTAGTTAGGATCGATTTCAATAACGCAATAAGCACCGTTCTTCTTTTTCCTTAGAAGCTGAAGAGCTTCGTCGGAGTAGCCCGGAGCGATTATACCGTCGGAAACTTCTCGGGATATAATTCTGGCAGTGATGACGTCACATGGCTCCGATAGGGCAACGAAGTCACCGAAACTTGACATTCTGTCGGCGCCACGGGCACGCGCGTAAGCCGAAGCCAAAGGCGTCAACTGGTCGAACAAATCGTCGACTTGACAGAGCTGCGCTTGGACGTGATCGAGGGCTACGCCAACTGCTGCACCGGCAGGACTAACGTGCTTAAACGAGGTCGCCGCTGGCAAACCCAACGAACTCTTCAGCTCTTTCACCAGCTGATAAGCGTTCAAAGCATCGCAAAGATTTATAAAACCAGGTGATCCGTTTACGACACTGATCGGAAGCTTTTCGAGAATGGTGAATATCTGCGCGGGCTTTTGGTGAGGATTCATTCCGTAACGGAGAGAAAGTTGCGAGACGTTGCTGCTGTATTGCTTCCGGAAGTAATCGGATATAGCGCTGTCGTATTCCGCGGTGTGAGTGAATGCTTTCAACGCGAGGGACTGCCTGCAATGTAATAACGATCATGAGACTATGGAGGCTGTCTTGTTGTTAAACTCTGTGGGAAAAAAATCCTTTTTGCGAAATTGTCACTGAAATGTTAGACCTAAGTTCCTCGAGAGTTTCGCAGCCATTGTGGTCACTTATAAGTTCATCATATTCTTCCATTGCCACAAAAGTTAAATACAATAATTTACAAAGAATGCGTTCAGTGAATACCTTTGTGCAACATAATGATACTGCCGTACAATCACATTGGGAAAAAACATTACATTTTCTGTAGATTTTCTAAAAAATACCTATAAATAGATCATTATTCATGGATCATATGATCCAAGTTGAATAATATTACCTAACAAATCTATAGAATTTGTTACTTAATTTCGTGACTTAATTTTTATCTAAGCGTCAAAAAAACTTTTTTTTATAGAAAATACAGAGTTTTTTATAGAACAAACAGGGAATTAATATTTTGGGTATTAAGAATCTTCGATATACCTAGTAGTGAGGGAAGTATCCTTGTCAGCAGAGTTTTCGATTTCCCCAATGACCTTCTCGTAATCTCTAGGGTCACAGATTACAGTGACCCGTGCATGATTCTTGGCGGCTGCTCTAAGCAGAGTAACACCGCCAATGTCGATATTTTCAACAGCATCATCAACAGTTACATCAGGCTTGGCGACGGTATCAACGAACGGATATAAATTGCACACTACAATGCGTACGAGCTCGTAATTCTGCTTTTTTAGATCTTCCTGATCAGAGTCGTTCAACCGGGCTAGAATACCTATGACGACAGTTTATGTTTCTGTTTAATTTGGCAATGTTCTCTTCGGATGAGCTCATCCTAGGCATCTACTGGTCAGGACAACCGGTAACAACAAACCTGCGTGTACAGCAGGATGAAGAGTCTTGACACGGCCGCCAAGCATTTCCGGAGCTCCGGTGATGGCGGACACATCCTTGATGGCTAGACCAGCTTCTCTAAGGGATTTGGCTGTACCACCGGATGCTACCAGATCGAAACCAAGACTGACCAGCTTCCGTGCAAACGGCACTACGTCCGTCTTATTTGAGACACTCAATAAGGCTGTAAATAAAATATGTACCTTCAGTGATAACACTATCGATCGATCAGCACAGGAAACTGCCGGTCGTTTGGGTTCATTTAGGTTTGTTTGGGTTTGTTTGAGCTCGTAGCAACCTCGGTGGAAAAACGCCGGTAGCAATCAAATAGATCGGGCCACGTGACGGCTCAACCGGTGACGCGAATATTACCGAAAAAAATACAAAGGATATTTCATGTTTGCTCTGAATACTTTTATTGAATTCAATACTCTTATTTTTGCAATCGTTATTCCGAAATATACATAATTGTTTGAAATTCAACCAACTTTAAGAGGGTTCTTATCTATGTAAAAGCAGAACCTACCGATTTTGCCTCCGGCCATTTCGAACAGTTTTAATTGGATACGACGAGAACAAGGCAAACCACGTTTCCGTGCTAATCAAAGTCGTTAGCTGTAAAAAAAAACGTGTACGCGGGAAGAACAGCGAATAGCCTCTGGGAGCTCCGTTCCCGACCGAGCTGTTCATCCTTTTGACGATAGGCTCCCCCACTATCGCGTCTCTTCGTATCGCGCTGATACACTCGTCGCTTACACAATTCAGCCGGTCAGCTCGCCCAGTTGCATGAACTTGTGGGATTTGATTACATTACACATATCAAAAATTGCGCAAGGAATGTTGATTTAACTTTGAGTGGAGAATAATGTGCGTTATGGATGATGGTTAATCAACTTTCGAGATCTTCCACACAATGCATCGTTGTATAGACAATGCTGGGAGCAGTGGCCCTTCGCGGTGCATCAGCCGGCACATCAGTGCGGGAAAGGCCCATCTGAGACTTCGAACGATCGTTTCTAACTTTACCATAACTTTACTATATCGCAGTCCATAAAGTAAATATGCAAATTTTACTACAACTTCCTAACTTTACCATAATCTGCTTACTTTGCTATAACATTAGCAGATGCTAACTTTACCGTAACTTTGCCATATCGCAGTCATTTAAATCGAAACCTTCAAATTATTGAGCAACTCATACTTCGTTATCTTTCGTCTCCATTCGCGTACAATGATTACGTAAAAACTTATCACTTCGTAGGGGGTCGAAATGAATAACATGTTTATCAAAATCTGTGTTAAACTACTTAACACACTGCGTATATAAGCTTGGCTAACGTTTACGTTACAAATCGCAACTTGTTTTTCGTTTTTATTTAAATAATACACCTGCCGTTTATTTTATTAGTTAGTACGGGAATTAATATATGATAATAAATCTAAATTACAACTTTTCTACGTTTTAAAAAATTGTTTGCAATGGACTCGCACCCGCCCGATGCAAAATAAATTGTAATTCATAAAAGTAAGCGGAAATATTTTTATATTCGTATTATTATAATATTAATTATCGGACTTTCATCAAGCGATAAAGCATTATCCCCAAAGATGAGCTAATCATCCATCCGGCCACGGATCATAAGTACAAGGCAATACATCTTTATTATAAATGATGAAATGGTCCCGTTGGTATTTAAATCCAATACTCCTCATCCCCATTCCCAGAATCATAGTTTCCGCGTCGGCGATATGTCGCCATTCTTTAGCCAGTCCTGTCGGGCTCAACGCGAGCGCCTCCCACTTGGCCACTCTTGGGCATGTGGTAGGCGAGCGTGCCGGCCGCGCAGGTCTATTTTCATTTAATTTCCAGATACCTACAGTAATCATCGACAACCCCTGCGAAAATGCAAAAATCGGTTCTAGAATGTTTTTTCGACGTTTTTCCCTAGAAATTGCGAGTTCAAGACGAATCAAATGGTGGATTTGTTGGAATATTAATAATAATTTAGGGGTTGATCCAGTAGCCATACATGCTTGTATTAATTGACTCAGAATTTCACCCCCAACCCCCATTTTCACGGATGACATTTCGTCGTGGAACACCCTGTATATCTTATATTAACGATTCATAAAAAAAAGCCGATTACTCAAAGTGGCAGGAGCGCTAACTTCGCGGCGGTCCTTCATAACAGCTGGTCGCTCGTGATGCCGCAAGGCGGCAGTTTGGGTCGTAGAATACTTGTCTTCAAGCCGCCCGTAAGATGTCCGACTGTACTAATTTCTTACAACAAAACTAGCGTCTCAAGTGTCAGGTTCTAACATTAAAAAAACTGGACAACTCACGTGGCAAGAATAGCGAGCCGCGTCATCCACTCTTCATCAAGCTTGCAGCAGTCTCCTCGATATCATTCGGTTTCCTCTCTAGTTTTCCCCCAGTTGACAGTTCTGCTATCAGCTGTTGATGCTGTTGATTGCCGTAACTCCCCCAATGGAATGAAGATCGAGTTCTACAATACGAAGTATTAAATCAATTGACGAAAAAATTCCTTCAACATAGACGAATTGAGATGGCCGATAGCGACGAAGTCCTGGAAGGATTTTTGTGCCCGATATGCATGACGGATCTCAAAACGCCGAATCAATTGACAAAGCATTTCGAGGATATTCACAATGATGATCCCGAGATCTTGAAATCACTCAAAGGTAAGTGACACGTCTCTTATGTTTCATTTATTTTCTTTGTCCTTCGTTTGCCTCCTTTGTACACGGCCGAGCCGCAATTCTTCATTGCAATATGCTCATTATCTAATTAAACAAACGAGGTGCCATCTAGATACATATTATAAAATCTTTCATTTCACAGATTTGTTCGGTAAAGCGAAGCAGAAGATTTTGAAACAAGAGGAGAATGCGGAAGGTAGCAGTGAGGTCCAGCGATCCTTCAGCGAACGGAGAAGGAGTCCAGAAATTAATTGGGGTCCACAAGACATTGGTGCGTCTCCTTGTAATAAAAGATCGTAATTTTTTAATGGCAGCTTGAACCATTTGTTGACCTATTGTTTAACAATTCTGTGGCACAAGATGCAATTTTGTCACCTTTCATTAGAGAATAATAGAGACGGTCATAATATCAAAGGATAATCATTCAAGAGTGGACAAGCTGAGAAGTCACATTTGCTAGATACACTATGCAAGTAGTTTCTCTACTGTTATTCCCTATTTCCAGGACCAATTCAAACACATACCGAGTATTTCAAAGACATCCGTAATGCCCGGCTTGAAAGGTACTCGGCAGAGACTAATAAACTGTTAATTAGGCTGGATAAGTTGTTGAACAACCTACCTGTTGACCCAGTGGATAGAAAAGGTAAAAACCTGGTACATTTGTCGCACAGTCTGTATGACAATGTAGCTCGTCTTCTATTCGTCCTCCATTTGAAAAGTGCTTATCTAGATAATAATCCCAAATTACTGGGAACTGTTGCCATATCAGCAAAGTCAACTTACCACTTGTCATTGCATTAGCAAGTGTAATTGATCGAGTAATATTACACCAGCAAGTTAGTGGAATCCACTGGAATTCGTATTACATTATCAAAGTGAATTCAGCAATTGATGTAACACCAGTGCGATCAATTTAAAAATTAACATTACATCAGGAAAGTTAATTTAGCAGTCGATTTTCTCAGATAACGATTACGGTTGTTTGTCACTGATCGTTACCCCAATATATTTTCAATAGTTTATACATGAATGGATAATGACTTTGGGGACTGGTTTCGAAATAACTTTCCAATTTCCTCAGTACACGAAAAAGCCATAGTTCCTTGGATCGACGACAAAGATGTGCGACTGTGCCCTACGTGCGCTAGAAGTTTTGGTCTCGCCAGGAGAAAACATCACTGTCGCTTGTGCGGAGCAGTGATGTGCCACGATTGCACAATGTTCCTATCATTAACTGATGCACGTAAGTAGAAATATTATTTTCTTTACCAGGTTCACATGTACATATTTTATTGAAAGTTTGGCGCTATCACTAATCTAAGAACGGTCGTGCATCGATAGCTTCATTGGTATAACGAAAAAGACTTTCCCCTTGTCAATGAATAATTTGTGGAAGGAAACTCGGGCGAACTTCGATCTGTCGCTGCTTTTAGGAAAAATGACGAGTCCGGTGTCGCAGGATGATACGGCGGTTTCGCCGACAGCTCCCGAATCTCAATTGAGCACAAGGTTCGTTCGCGCCGGAATCGGTCTAACGAAATTAGCGCGTTCGCCATCAAGCGGTAGCTTGAACAACGTTCTCTCATTGATGAGCGATCCTAGCGGGATCGAACAAAACTTTCGATTATGCGTACACTGCAAGGGCCTGCTGGACGCGAGGGAGAGACTGAAGTCGCGACAATTCGTAAAACCCGTAATGACGAGATACTACGACGAAATGCGCAATTATATGGAAGAGGCTACCAGATACATGTCCATGTACAATAAAATGTGGGCGTCGCTCAGGTTGCGTAACATTCTCTTTCTTAATTTATGTTACTGTGTATCCAGTTCGATCAAAGTAATTTTTATTTCCAACGAACAGCGAAGGCGAGACGATATACGATTTACGGGACGCTCAAATATTGCGAATGAAGATCGCGAAGATTGGAGAAAACGTGGATGCGACGAGCAAACGAATTCTCGCGTTTGGCACGATGGACACGGAGAATCCTTCGCACAGTCCGGGCCCTCAAAATCTCAAGCTGTATCAGATGATACGAACGACGGCTATGATATTCCTGAAGGATCAAATATTGTCCATTCCATCACTCCCGACCGAAGAAGAATACAACGAGATTGTGGCCAAGCGCGAAGCGAGAATTCAGGAAAGAATCGCCTCCGATAGACAGCTAGAGATGGACGAGTCTCAGCGTGAAAAACGGATGGAACATAAACTCAATGGCCGGAGTTCCCATAGCAGCGTTTCAGTCAAGAGTAACGAGGTATAAATAATGAAATTTCGTTATTTTCACTTTTTCAATCGTCATTCTTCCAATAGAGAAAATATTGGCGAAAAATCCTCCTTTAACGTTGCAGCAAGTCATGGAAAAAGCGGAAGGCTGGGGCCCCTCGAATGCCATAGCTTTGATCCCCTCATCGTCGATGGATCCAATTATCGAGCAAATGAGCAATCTCCGATCTTACATAAAGCAGGCAAGGGCTGACTGCAAATACGACGAGGTTGCGACACTCGAGAGGAATTTGCGCGAATTGCAGAGTGCCTACTTCGTTACCAAACAGGACAGTAGCGATGGATAAGCTCTTTGGTATATTCACCTTCTCTTCTCCAAAGGGTGCTTTCTCAAAAATGTCTTTGACATTCGCTGCCTGAGTATTGCATTAAATACGTTTGTATTACTTTTCAAAATAGCCACTACGATGAAGCAGGCGTAAGGCTCCATCGATAAGTCTACTTTTCTGGTTCCATCCACGATTCGCGTTCGTTGAAACGGCGAATCTAAAATGCGTAGAATCCTCACGTATTTCGAAAGAATTGGTTCCATGACATAAACATCAGTTGGCATATTTTTCTGCATTTTTTTTATGAAAGATAAGATTGATAAGGTTTATTGGATTTGTGATGCTATCGTAACTGTTATTTATTGAAAGTTCGAATTAAACGTTCGTAAAAAAAAAACAAACACGGCACTAGTGATGAATCACCAATTATTTCACACTGCAGTTATAAAGTGCAATCATTTTTTAATATTCACTGATACAGCGATCCACATGAAATATAATCTATGAGCAATGGTACAAAATTGTAATATTACACCGGTGATAAAACTACGTACAAATCTTAAAGTATATAAATTAAATGCATTATGATATAAAAATCTAGTTATCTCCGTGTCGCAGCCACGGTAAAAAAATGCGGATAAATCTAATTGACCAGCATTTTCCGCGCATTTTACACTCTTGTCCGTCCATAAAACACGAATTGGATTGCCGGGTCTACCAATTGTAGGAAAATATAAGGATCCTTTCCATGACGATTCATTTCACCTCAAAGCAACTTCGGCTGTTGTTTCAGCGTCGTGATGTCGAGAATGTTGTCGCGTGCTTCTCTATTTACAGAACTTTCCAAACTCTGATTTCGGATTGGACTTTGAGATTCTTTAGTCATGTGTAAGTGTTTTTTCTGTCGTGTTGCGGTGCTGGGCCCCTTGCCTACATACGATAATATTATTGTTAAACGATTGTATATACATCGAATATCAACCATTTGATAATGATACGTAATGCAAACAAATCAGTTTCATATAGTGAAATTTATAATTTTACTACACGTTACAATTACAATTTATTAGTCAAAAGAAATCGATTATTTTCCAGAATGAGCTAATCACAAAACGGTCGCAAAAGTTTGTTTAGCACGAAATCTTTTTTTTTTTAACGTCATTTACCCGATCGGGCTTATACAACGCGAGATACAGATAACTAAAGCCATCTATTGGAAAAATCATGGATTTCTTTTTACTACAATTAATACAGCATCGCATATGATTACAATAGTGCAATAATTACCATCACCGTTGACCGTCTGCATCCCCGTAACTAAACAATATCGCTGCAAGTAGTTCATCGTAGCGAATGACATATTTGTTCCTTGGACACTGAGAAACTTGTGTTTCATCGCAGCACCAACTCCCTGTTTGTGAACAGCCAGGTCGGCCAGTTGTTCGTCGCTGAGATATTTCAACGCAAGAGTTTTCATGTGCATGCTGGTGTTAGTTTCGCCGATGGAATTCGTAGATTGCTGCGTCAGGTTTTGCATTTGGCAATCGACAGATGGGCGATACGACGAATCGAAGGTCACCCTGCGGATGATGATGGATGAACGATTGCAATCTACCATACTTTCTTTATCTCCAAGAGTAGTACTTACTTCTTTTGTGGATGATCGCCGTTGAACTGGGAATGTTCAGCGTAGCTTATTCCAAGCATCTTCAATTGCTCCAATGTGGCTGATTTGACGGAATTCAAAATATCTTTTTTCTCAACGACTTCATTATGAAACGTAATCGGATTGATTTTTTCATTCTCGTCAACGTCCTGGCCACTAGGCATCGAGTGCAAAATTCTGTTCACCTGGCCTACGACATTTTTGTAAAACGTCCAACCGACCGCCGGAGTACGTTTGGGGTCTTCGTTCTCGTCATCGCTCGAGTATTCTCGCATTTCAACATGAATACTCGGGTCCAAACTGATCAGCGATCTGTCGGGTACTTGAAAATCCGAGCTGCACAAAACCAAGCTACCATCAGCTGTGTTCTCCGGGGGAATTGATATTCTCTCGCCGTTCGACTGATCCGAATAACAGTGAATACCTCGCTTCGTGTTTTTCGAATTGTAATCGTTGCTCGATTCGAGCGCAGCCGTTCGATCATAATGGTTCAAGTCGGCTTGACGATGCGAAAAGTTTTCATTCCTTTCGAGCCGATAGTTCGGTGAGTGGACATTCGGTGTGCCCGAATTCTCAATGAGTTTGTTCGATAATTCGGAATCTCGGTTTTTGCAAGATCGTGAATTTTCGAACGATTTCGCTGGAAACGTGACCAAGGAATCATTGCGATTGTTTCCGATCTGACGTGCTTCCGTGGAAAGCTCTGTTGCATCTTTAACGACGTACGCTCGATTGTCATTTTCGTATGGGCTGCGCCTGGAAGCTAATTTGTCTGATAGTTGAGTGTTATTGCTGCTCTGTTTCCACATTGAGGACGGATGACTTTCCGTGTCTTCACTGATGTTCTCCAGTACTCCCGTAGGAACGTTCCTCGGACTCCAAGTGTCAGATGTACGCGCATTTTGGCCACAATCGCGAAGCGTGTCACTGCTCTGTTCATCCGCCATGAAAGGATTGTTCTGTACGCTAAACTCAAAGCTGGTCATCACGCCGATCGATACTTTCTTTTCCATTATCGTATTTCTCGGGTCGTTTTGACATCGCGTGGACACTTCTTGGTGCTCGCCCGGAAGTGACGGGGCTACGTCCATTCCTCGACTTCGAGTAGACGCTATCACGTTGTTCTTCACGAGACTTCCAGTATCGTGCATACGAGAGGATTGGGATTTTTCGCTCAGCTTCGATCGACGATTCTCCAAACCTTCGATATTCCGCTCGTGAATCTCCAACAATCTTTCCACTTGACTCTGCAGTGACTTTATTTGTTCGTTCTGATTTTTCACGAGCAATAGCAGATCCCGAACTGTGTCGGATTCGTGATTTCGTTCGCTCGTGTGCTGACACCGAGAAACTGGCGACGTCGGCGTGCATACGGAGCTATCGGCGTACCGTCGAGTCTTGTAATGATGATTCGGCTGTGATGGTGTTTTGCACCGGAAATCGCCTTCCGGTCGTACCGCACCATCCGACGATGGCCTTCCTACTGCGCTGTTCGATAAGGAACTCTTGAGAATAGATCTCACTGTGTTGTAAGAACCATTTGGCAATGGCGTTGCAACTGGGTGTTTCCTAGGTGATGCGAATGCTGTTTCGTGATGGAATTGTTGTTCGGAACTGTACATTGATCTACAGTCCGCTTTATTGTCTATGGGAACAGCGGAGTAACATTTTTTTTGTATACTTGGTTGATCACGGCTATTGCGCATCGGTGAAGAAGATGAGCTTCCATTTCTGGCTGAATTTTCCATCCAAAAGTTTGGAGAATTGCTGGAGTTGGCATTTATAGGTTTGGGACTTGCGGTACTGCAATATCGATTCGGCGATTCTTGGATGATCGGTCTGGAACCCATCGCAGATGGAAACTCGGCTGTTCTCCAGTTGGCGTATGCTCTGCATTTGTCTTCGAGAATGTTACTGCTCGTGGTTGAAGACTGCGATGCGTATGGTTTGCCAAATACTAGAGAAACTTCAGGTACTGATGGATCTGTCATGCACTGCAATGAATGGTGATTTTCGTTCACTCATCTGTTCATGGAATGGTTGTTCATGGCAGGTTGCACGGGTTGAAGCATCTTTTTTAAAATTGAGCAATACCCTTTTACTTCATCCCTTTCACCACTTCGTTTTTATTTTAAGGTCGGTTTTATTTTAAGTATGGATAGTAAGGAATAAAACTGTAAGTGTAGAAAAACATCAATTTGATATGCTTTATGTGAAAAAACTTAAAAAAATGTTAAAACTTGCATTTAGAACCGTAGGCTGTGGTGTAGCTCGAGGTTCGAGTTCCTCAAAACCGTTGCGACCAAAATCCATTATTCAGCCGTCGATGTGACAAGTTAACCTATTTTGACATTGATGGTTTCGAAGATTTTCCCTTCAGAGATACAGCCCTTGATTCAGCGGTGCTGACGACTCGTTTACATCTGATTAACATCTACCCGCACATCCTCGTACTTTTAAGAAAGGAAAATTATTTAAACTATGATCAATTTAAATAGTCGTTATTTGTGTAGCTCGCTTAAAATTTGAGCGGTAAATATGACTATATATGACATATGCATGGAGTATATAGCTTTATTGTGACGATACACCGGTGGCTGAAACCAGCAAAGCCAGCTCGTAATAACAGGTAAGTTACAAAGAGGCCGCTACTTTCTGTCCATGGAATTTTACTCCGGAGATTATCAGAATTAATTGTATTAATGCTTAAAATAACTTTTCTTTTATTTCTATATAATTGAAATAATCCTTTCACTGAAGAGTACAATTTTATTCAATCCAGAAAATTGTATTTCCATCGATCGGAATTCAATCGCGTTAAACCGAAAAAATATTATTTCAGAAACACTCGTTTCAAGAGCGATAATTTTATTAACATCGCGAATGTCTTTTCTACACCCGGAATTTTTTCAATGACGTATAGCTCATTGAATTGGAAAATTTGGTTTATTACAAAATTTTTTACAATAGAACGGGCTCATTTCTTCATAGGTGGCGGGCCACTCATGGAAGGTGGTGGTCCATTCATGGGTGGTCGCATTGGGCCCATAGGACCCATTGGTCCCATCATTGGCCCCATAGGTCCCATCATCGGAGGCCTCATTCCCATCATAGGTGGCAAAGGACCATGGGGTCCCATCATCATCGGCCCGCCTGGACCGATATGACCACCAGGGTGCATTCCAGGTGGTGGCATCATCCCTAGCGGTCCTTGCGGCGGCACACCTGGTCTGGGTCCTAGGTTAGGTGGTGGCGGTATCGTTGCACCTTTGTTGGTAGCGAATGGATTAGAAGCTATCTTTCCTGCTTTGAAGGCAGCCGTTGTAGCGTCTATCAGATTTTGAGCCTGTTCCTCCATCCATTTCTGATAAAAGTATTTCACATTGTCCTTGTGCTTGCGTCCTTGACAATGAGTTTTCCTTACACTCGGTGAATCGTGGGTAAGGTATGTGTCACAATAATCGCAATAATACTTGGGCATTTTACAAATTTGTCATCTATTTCGATATACTTGTGAGTTGGGCTCAATCGATGTTTTTTTTTCGATTTCTAGGTTATGTCACGCACGTACTGATTAATCTTTCTGATTATCACCTATAAAGAAACGTTACAATCAGCGAGAATATGATGACGAAATTAATTAATACACGAGTTTACTTACCGCTCGAATAAAATGCAACTTCTTCTTGTAACGGTTAAAATAATTGGTGGCTTCGATTCCACGACGTTTGTATACGCGAGTTTGTTTTCGTGATTGCTTATTCTCTGACAAGACTTTCTAGTTCCTTCGATTCAATGGAGATTTGATATGGGAGTTTGGAGCGATAGTAAATTATGTCCATTGAAAACAGAGAGATGGAGCGACGATCGAATGGCCCCATATATATCGTAATATATAAAAAAATACCGGGTGAACTGTTCAATATTTCTACACGCAGGACTTCTATTCACGCAGATTGAGATAACCCGAAAATCCGGTCCCTTTTACTCTAAGAACTTACGGCGACCTAAAAGTAGATTTTCAAACATTTGAAGTTTGTCTGGCACTTTTATCGTCTAAATTCTATATTTATGGGAGTTGTTGAAAGTCTCATTTCTGTTGGGTCACCCCATATATCTATTCGATTTTTATACACCTTTGCGAATGCGAGAGCGGTGAACGAATTTGTCGCTTCAGCGGGACACAGTGTGAGGGTTTCTCTGGATCGGAAAAGTTGGAATTATCGCTAAATCCGTACCAATAACAAACAAAAATGGTAAGCCGTGCACACTATTGTACGATAATAGCCAAATTTTAAACTAATAACAACTTGGTACCGTATAATTACACCGCATCGATTTCTCTTGTCATGATTGAGGTTATGTTGGGAAATGCATTGTCATCGAGATCGCATTTTTCCGAATTTGCCATGAATTAGGATGATGAACGAGAAATAATTTTTGGCAAATACCTAAAAACGTTTTATTGCCGTTCACGATGTAAAAGTGCAGAAATGTTGACATATACGGATCAAATATTCGAGCGATGTTGATGGCACTTGCACTATGAATTATAGATTAGTAAACGTTGCGATTCAGCAAAATCGTGTGAACCCAAACCAACCCGAACAAATTTTTCACTAAGAAATTATGTTTCTCTAAATTTCCGTATTGTAACAAAGTAATCATAGATTTTTGCATTGTCAGTTTCTCATCAAGACTCTTTATCAACTCAGCAACATTAGAATGCATGAAAATCTGATTATTAAAGAAAGAGCCATTCATTAAACAAACAATTTCAAAAGAAATTTCCCTTACAACCCATATTTCCTTCAAAAGACCTAAACAAATCCAACCGAGAGACATTTTTCTCTGACGCATGTTTTTAGAAGCTTCTTTATTATAGAGAATTTATCATGTTCCTTTGCATTGTGAATTTCCTATCACAATGCATTCTCAAACCTGCACTATTTGATTGTCTAAAAAATATGATTACTACAATAAAAATCTTTCAATAGAACAAGATAGTAAAAAAAATAATTTTTCTCTTGTCGATTGATCGGCAGGCTCGAAGATACGATACAAGAACAACAATATTTTCACCGGAAGGCAGACTGTACCAAGTCGAATATGCCATGGAAGCGATAAGCCACGCTGGCACGTGCCTCGGCATTTTGGCCAATGACGGTATTCTCCTAGCTGCGGAGAGAAGAAATACTAATAAATTGTTGGACGAAGTATTCTTCTCCGAAAAAATTTACAAATTGAACGACGACGTGGTATGTTCCGTGGCTGGAATAACATCAGACGCTAATGTTCTCACCAACGAACTTCGCCTGATCGGTCAGCGTTATTTGTTGGAATACGGAGAAACGATTCCTTGCGAACAATTGGTATCTTGGCTCTGCGACGTCAAGCAGGCTTACACGCAGTTCGGTGGAAAGAGGCCTTTCGGTGTATCAATTCTCTATATGGGTTGGGATCGTAACTATGGCTATCAGCTCTATCAGTCCGATCCCAGTGGCAATTACGGCGGCTGGAAAGCAACTTGTATCGGCAATAATTCAGCCGCTGCTATCTCGTCCCTGAAACAGGAATACAAGGAGGGAGAAACTACACTGAAAGACGCGCAAGCTCTCGCCATAAAAGTTTTGTCCAAAACGCTAGACATGACGAAGCTATCAGCTGACAAAGGTGATTATCAACTGCCTTTCATCATTAACAAAAAAAAACCTGTAATACATATTAGCATAAAAGTAAAACGTAACACTTTTTCCCGACTATATTTTTCGTAGGCCATTATAAACCTTGGTCATCAAGAACAGCGTTTTTTATATCTGCGATCCTTCTCAATATCGGAAGTATTCCTTTCAAATTTTCTATACAATTTTTAATCACCCTTTTTTTACGTTCTTTACAGTCGAGATGGCGACGTTAACGCGTGAAAATGGCAAAACGAAGATCCGCATACTGTCGGCAAGCGAGGTGACAGCGCTGATCGCTGAGCACGATAAAATCGAAGCTGCTGCCGAACAAGCCAAAAAGGAAAAGCAGAAGCTCTGAGTTCCACGTTAATGAAATAGATTTATATATCGCTGAATTTTTGGTGCGGTGCGAAAAACACGTGATTTTGTGTCAATAAAAATACATTTCTTTTTCAAAGTAACTCGTTCTTATAGTCTAGAAAATGTTTGCATGAAAAATATTTATTTCCATTCGACTAACCTTCCACAATTACAATTCTGGAGAATTTCATAGCAGTTACATTCAATCGAATCCACTCAGTTTTAAAAAAATCAATCGCGTCAAAAATATCCGTCCGATCTTCTTGAAAAAATCACAGCACATACTTCGATCATCGTATCCATCGTCGATGACATAATAAAAATCAATTTATAGAAAATAATGTTTTTAAAAACCCGTAATGATGAATGCGCAAAAATGATGTTTTTTGTTCTTAAAACATGACTTCGTCTTTTTGTTACGTTACTAAATAACATTTGGAAATGATTAAATATGCGTCTTGTGAATGTCGCGTAAAATAGTACTAAGTAACCTCTGATGAGTAGAGCGATAGCGAACATTTATCTTTTCAAGGGACTGTGTCTACAATGTTTTATTAAAAAAATTATCTCTGTTAATCGATAATCCATAAAGTAAACTAGAGTTTATCGTACCGAAGTCTCATAATAAAATATGTATTTCTTTCCGTGTGCACTTTCCGAAATGAAAGTTGATAACGTCTCAAGTATTGTATTTTCCGTTTTCGTTGCACTTTTTCAATTTATAGGCCTTAAAAATGATAAGTGAATTCTAGTACTTTGGTAAGTAGAATTAGATCGCTCATATATACTTCATTCTATTATTTCCAATTCTAATTAATTTTAATGTACACCACTTCCCGAAACATTGTACGATTAATTCCAATGCAAATGCCTGTCCAGTCTTAGAGTAAATAAGTCTAAAAAAAATTGAAATAGAAAATAAGAATGCCCCGAGTACAGTTAGGAGTTATGCGATCGCTGTGTTGATCATTTCGCCGACCACGTAACCGAGCTTCTCGTCTTCGTTTCCCAGTACGAAGGCATGTCTGTAGCCTCGTTTGCAAATTTGGGCGTCAACGTTGGGATGACGTTGTTTCAACTCTTCGCAATAATTCGTAGGTGTCCAACCGTCCTTTGCGCCGTAGTAGAGCCACAGCTTTTTCGCGTGTTTCTCTATCACTTCGTGATTCAATTCTCTCACTTGTTCCATCTCGTCTTTCGCCATGCGGAAGACTCTTCGCAGCACGTTCGGATTGAGTAGCTGTATAACGGGCTTGACACTTTTATTCGTGACGCCTGCGAATAATCCACCGAATACTCGGATGAGAAAGCCCATCAGTATGCTCGGTATGAATGTTAACAGCCAGGCGAAGAATAATATTACACGCGCCATCGGCAAAACCTGTAAAACGAAATTATGAAGGTAAATCTAAATGCGTGCTCTTTCGGGTCGTTAATGAAATTATTATTATATTTATATTGTTATTTATAGTTTTTTATTACATTTTTTTTAATTTCAATAACGTTGAAATCAATTTTAGACATTATTCACAACAAAAACAAATATAATTAATATTACTATCAATGGAAGCAAATGAAGTCGTTTGCGGAATTAACGGTGGTTGGAGTTTGGCAAAAATTAGTATTTGACAATCATCAACTTACTTTTCCAGTGAGGAACTTCCCACTAGGAGTTTCCTTCATCCGTTCAATGGTTGGAAACAAGAGGTAACACTTCTCGATCTGATCCGTGTAATTTGGGTCGTCCAGAAGATTCAGTATAAGCCAAGCTCCGATCGAATGTCCAACCAAATGAATCTTGGCATCTCTTGGAACGTATTGCTTCAGAAATTCTATCTGTACAATTAGCATGTACGTTATTGCGAAGTAAAGTAGCCAAAACACATTTGTTAATGTGCTTGACAGATATTGAGTTTCATAGAAATTCAGATGAAGAAAATTAATATCATTAACCAAGGAATTCCATCGAGCTAATTATACTTGGTACTATAATTTCACAATCCAGTCGAGAAAAAAGTTATGACCTTGTGCTTCAGTTGCCCATCTAAATTGTATTTAGTTCGCTCAAGTCTGTCTTCTGATGAAAAACACAATTCGCTGGGTGGCTGAACGTGTCCGGCATGACCCAGAACCCACACGGGTGTTTCACTAGGCAGCTTGGATTTTATAGCCTTTGCAAAGCCGGAATAGAAACCTGGTACCCCAGGATTACCAGGTATGACCAGTACAAGATCTTTTCGTCCATTAGGGTCCAGCCCTTCCTCTACCCAACGACCCTCCGTTAAAATCTGAGTTTGAACACCGTGACAACGAAGCATCGCCTGCTGCATTTTTATTGTAGTATTGCTGGAATCGGAGTCACTTAATTGACGATGAATCTAAATAACTAATTTTTGAAAATCATCAATGAATCGATGTTCAGAGACACTGAAAGATAATTGAATAATGGTAGCTGCTTGAAACATCAGCGTGGTATACTAATGAAAGCATTTTTGTTATTGGGCTCGAACGCCGCGCACGTGGGGTTTTTGTAACGATTTTTGTCGAAATAATGAACTAATTGTCGCTCAATTCCAATATTGCAAACTTCAATATTATTCTTATTAACGAGTCAACTTATTTGCGTTTACGTAGAAAATTACTGAATATAATCGCGGAATACTCAGAATTTGATGATTTTGTAAATTTTATTTAAAACAGATATGTTACTTCGTTCAATTTCATTGAACATCTTGGAAAGTAAATTCTTATTGATTTACGCTATCCGACACGTATTCGCTGCGACACGTATTCGCTGTTTAAGAGGTTAGTTAGAGTCGCCGCGATTCGATATTTTCACATAAGTATTTGAGTCTTCGAGAAATTTAATATCATTTTCCTTATTATACTTAATATAATCCATTTTCCAATGATAAAACTCTATTTATTTACATAAATATCGAGATACGAAATATTATGACATCGGTGTTTTTGACAACTGGTAGAGAATACGGTGTTTTCGAAGTACTCGATCAAGCTGCCACCTCAATCTTTTTACTTACTTATTGTTATGTCACTATGGATTATCGATGTAATTTTAATTTGTAGGACAATATTTGATTATATGTTTATAAACTTTATAAATGTCATATATTGTAAAGCTGCGTTGTGGAGTCGTGGAGGAGAAATAATGTATGACCCCGGAAAGACTTTGACCCTGCGTCATCATTGTTCGAAAGCGACACGTTTCGCAATTTGAGGGTATCAATTTGTCGTATTTTGCACTGTGGGCTACATAAAACCGTGTCAATATTATTTAATATAGAATAATTATATGATTAATATATATTTATGAGAAATGAATAAATATACTATATTTTATTACTCATATACATGTGGAAGCACCAACATACACACGAGCCGAAATAGCTCAGCTGGGAGAGCGTTAGACTGAAGATCTAAATGTCCCCGGTTCGATCCCGGGTTTCGGCAAGTCGTTTTTTTTTCATCTGATCACAAGCATTATTTCACCGCCAGCATGTACAGCAATTCGATGTACAAGCTTAAGAAGAAAAGTATACAAAGTAAATATGGTACGTATAGTTTGGGACCAAAAGGAGAAGTGTTTTTGTTGACCAGTTTAATATGTTTTTACTAATCATACTTAATATGATTCATTTTACAATGATAAAAATCTATTTATTTAAATAAATATTGGGATACAAATATTATGACATCGGTGTATTTGACAACTGGTCCAAAGTACGGTGATTTCGAATTACTCGATCAAGTTCCCACCTTGATCTTGCTCCTTACTTATTCGGAATATAAAAGTAATTTTAATTCGTAAAATAATATTCGATTATATATCTATAAACTTTATAATTGTCAGATTTTTTAAACTCGAGTTATGGAAGTTATTATCAATTTGTCGTATTTTGGATAATATATACTGTGGATAATATTAAACCGTATTATTTGTTATAGATTCATTATACGATTGATAAATCATTTTAAAAAATAAAAAAACTATAATATATATTTTAGATTCTTATTGGTATCACGAGCTTTGTCTAGCACATGAGCCGAAATAGCTCAGCTGGGAGAGCGTTAGACTGAAGATCTAAATGTCCCCGGTTCGATCCCGGGTTTCGGCAAATGTTTTTTTTCTTTTCATCTGCTGGCGAGCATTATTTCATCGGCAGCCTGCGTAACAATTCTCCGTAGAAACTCAGAACTTGTATACTTAGGACATCTATATCAAGTTATAAAGTTATCGCCTATTTCGTGGACGAAAAAAGAGGTGTTTCTTTTTTGGAAGCGAAGGGTCGTGGCCAATTCGTGGCTATTTCGAATTTTGTAAAAGGATTTTTTTATTCTGTATTTTTATATTTTATATTTTAGTTGGGTATTTCGAATTGAACAAAACAATTTGTTTATTAGGAATGTTTTTATTTCTTAAGAAAATAAAACTAACAAGCACTCTCCATACATATTTGTAATAATAACAATTATCATTTGTACCAGCACCCACACCGCAAAATGGGATTGTCACGAATCTCAGAAAATGTCACTCTTTCCATTGGATCAAATGAGGTATAAAGCTGGGATTATAAGAGCCAAGCTCGAGATGTGGCTGATGCTAGATCTGCTTGGGGACGTTGCTGTGATGCTTGGTTCTGTCACGCTAGGCTCTCTGTGCAACCAAATTTGAATATGGGGCTCGTGGCTCTGGAACCATTCGTAATTGTTCTTCGCGGAGTCGACTGCTGATTTCAAGGAGCTCCGTATTTCATCGAGTTTGCTCGACGAGCTATTCGCGAAGAGCTCCAGCTATGAATGTTCAGTGAGGATTAGAAAATATGTTATTATGCAGTTTTTAGTAGAACATTTAAGAACACAATAGCAAGTAAGGTTATATATATATATATATGTATTACATAATTACACAGAAATAGGGCATCACCCAAAATAAATTTGAAGTTCCCGAAAAGACGTGGTAAAATTATTATTTCTTAATTAATGAAATTAGTCAATTTTAAAAATGGTTTTATTAATATTATATTTGGAATTACTATATTAATAAGGATAATATATTTTTTTCCATCGATTTCATAGATTAAATAACATTAATTTTTTGGTACCTTTTCGATCTGCTTTATAGTGGATATTTTACCAGCCACGTTTCCAAACCAGTTTGCAACATTGGCCCAGTTGTGATAACTGAAAAAAAGCATGCTTTAGGAGGCTAAGTCAGATAAATATGAAGAAATTAAAGATTGTGAAAATATTTGGAAATATTTCGATCAATATACGATTCCTGATGGAACGTTGCAGGTAGAAATTATTTATTGACAGTTTTTACTAACTAATTCCAGAGATCGAGGTAATTATTCATGAGGAAGTCCAGCATGAAATCGACTCCGAAACTGTCAACATTGGAAACAGATTCCAGGGCAGTGCCAACATCCTGATCGCGAATAACGTTGTCGTTGGATATTGCAAATTTTAAATAACTGTAAAAAGTGAAATCGCTTGTAAATACAACATTTAATAATGTTGTAAATTATTAAAAATTATAAATAAAAATAAACGAATAATTCTGAATTATAAATTAAATATATAATTTATTCTAAATGATAAATTGAATAAATAAATTATTCTAAATTATAAATTAACTAAATAAATAATTCCGAAATAGTAACTTATTATTATTCATGACAATTAATTTTCAATAATACGCAAGTATTTCTTACTCGTTTAAAGTGGTGACGTTTCTAGAACAACCAAGAG
This sequence comes from Ophioninae sp. A BG-2022a, assembly GCA_030523105.1. Lineage (NCBI taxonomy): Eukaryota > Metazoa > Arthropoda > Insecta > Hymenoptera > Ichneumonidae > Ophioninae sp. A BG-2022a. The sequence continues at coordinate 41,387 of JAPYZI010000070.1, read as the reverse complement.
CTCGTAAAATGACAAGCTGTTCGCTGGAAAATTCCGTTTTTTTATATTCCTCCCATAAAAATTGCCAATGCGTGTAATTTCCGTGTTTGATGGCCGTACAGTACACCGCGGTCCGGGAGTTCGGTGAAATCCTGTAAAGATACAAGGACGATTGGTAGCAATAGTGAATTATTTTCCCCTGTTAGTCTGATTTTTCATACAGTCTGTTTGACAAAACCGCGTACGGCTACATTTTTGTCTCAAAATTGGTAGACTGTAGATTCGAACGTCAGTGGGTAGCAAAACTCTTCGACCAAAATGCTTCGCAAAGAAAATATCATTTGTCGTTCGAGCGTGGCCACAAACTTGTGAAGACCTCGTACACGTTTTTACCAAACAAACGGTATTTCAAGTTTTGACATCCACCGTTTAATATTCCACAATAAATTGTATTGAATATAAAAATACATTATTCCAAAAACCATACCATTTGGTCTGGTCAGTTTGCCAATCGTCAAAAAGTTTTCTCGCCATTTCTACACATCCGGAATGTCCGAGTTTGCATGCCCAATTGAGTATCAATTCTCTGTTGAGTTTTTCCATTTGATTCTCTTCGGGGTGATCAACAAAGCCAATTTCTTCGTATATTCGTTGAACGAGTGCAACGACATAATCGGCAAATTCTTCACCTATCGGGTGTCCGTCAAATCGTTGATTGAGAAAAGTGACGCTTCTGAAAAAGGCTTTCCAGGGCAAATAATTGTTTTCTCGTTGAAGATATTTGGTCGCTGCTAGAGCAAGATCGTAAGGTACGTAATCGATTCTGGCGAGATGGAAAAGATCGTCAATGATTTGGGCTCGGTTGATGACGTGAATACCGTCGAAATTCTCGGCGGTTCGTAGCGCGTTGATAAGACGAGTCCACGAATCAACGTCGTAATTAACTCGATAATATCCAGTTTCTTGGATATTCATCAAGAACCATTCATCTTTTTCCAACTTCAATGACGAGTTCGCTCGCTTATCACCGAACCAAAAACTCGCTTGAGTATTCGTAAAATTCCTTTGGGATTTAGTTGTCACAGTGATTGGAATCCAATATTCCTTGTCTTCCATAACTTTGTCCGGTCGCTTTAAAAAAAATCGTTCTTGAACGAGCGTCAAAGAATCTTCTGACCACGTGACATTCACGACCGGGTAACCTGCGTTGTCCGTCCAACTGTCCATCAAAGACTTAATCGTGACCTGCAGATTACCCAAGGAATTATAATCATTCTCGTGATATTGGATTGCCAATGAGAGATCGTTAGGAACCGCCGTTCTATATTTCCGTCTATTGAGATACGTCCGGAGTCCAGATTCGAATACTTTTGGACCCAATGCGTGATGCATCATTCTTAGTACACTGGCAGCTGAAAGATTGAATAACTCATTGATTCCAGGCATAGAAACTAACTAGACGATTTAATCAATAGTCTTATTCGAAACTCAATAAAATTAAGTCATTTGGGGGTAAGTGTGCGCAACCATCTTTGTCTCCGAACGATCAATTTGTTTTATGCAAATTTGAAAAAATGATGGTTCATTTTTTCAATTTTTAAATGCCGTTAATCTATGATTACCTTCAGATCTAGCTTCGCGTAATTTTATGATTGCTTGGAATTTTTGCATTGAATTATTATTTATTCGGAAGGTTTATAAGATATTTAGATAATTAGCTAAGCTCATTAGATAAGTTAATTCGATAAGTTAATTAGATGTGTAGTGATAAGATGAGTTACTTAGAAAAGTTGATGCAAATTTCATTTATTAGAGCACTTATATTGATAACTTTTTAAAATGCTCGTTTGTGTATCCTACAGGTTTAATTAACCCATTCTATATTTTCTTAATTAATATATATATTTTTTTCATTAAATGTTAAGCTTTTCTGTAAAGTTTCATTATTGGGTACCGTTTCATTCTTCTCTATCTTAAATTAGACATTTTATTCTTGACGAGTCTTCAAATTGCAAAGTGCGCACACTTGACCCAAATGACTCTATTTGATCATAAAAATAGATTTATTCGTTAATTGTACTGTTTGATCGGTTCGTCTGTAACGCCAATCGTTTTTTCTTACATTTTGCATAAGCGATGGTATCGAACGAATCAGCTATAGCCGTTGGTTCGACGACTCGATTGTTCATCGGATGAACATTCGGCGAAGCGTCGAACTGCATTGCGTTATGCAGTTCATTGACGACGAATTGCTGAGGAAGATTCCAACTTGGTGCAGCCTTTAACCCAACCACACCCAAACGTATTAATAAAATAAGAAGTTACAAATAATTAAATTAATAAAACGTTAGATTAATAAAACGTTAAAAATAATTAAATGAATAAAAGTATTAATAAAAATGGCTGAAGAATCCGCCCTCGATATTTTGAAGATCGATCAATGTGACTGGAAATACGATACTCACCAGGTCACCGATAACCATTTGTAAGTACTGGGCGAAACCCTCGTGAAGCCAAATGTAATCCCACCAGAAACAAGTTACCAAATTTCCGAACCACATGTGCACAATCTCGTGAGTTACCGTAGTGTGCAAATAATTCTTGTAGGTTGCTGATGTTACGTTCTCGTGTTGAAGTAAACCGTATTCTCTGTTTTAATAAAAATGCCGATTAAAAAAAATATGTCTAAACCCGAACAACAAAGAATATAATAAAACTTCATGAAATTTTATGAAAAGTTTCATTAGTGTTTTCATTTTGCATTAAATGCCATAATGATTAAAAAAATCGATTAATTTAAAACTACAATTTTACTGAAAATAATCAAATGAAAAATGAAATAATGAAAAATGGAAATTGAAAATATCTAAAATTGGATAAAAATAAAAACATTTATAAAATTTTATGAACGGTTTTATCATGCACGAAATATTTACTTAATAAATATAAGCCATAATATGAAACCCTGTATATAGAAACATTTAAGATTTTTCCTAAAGAAAATTTTAATTTTTCAAAAATAAGTTGAACTATTTTTCAAGCAAAAAAATACATTGACGAGTGGATATTCACCTGAAGGTGATGAGGCCCCAATTCTCCATCGCGCCAGATCGGAAATCCGGGATGGCTACGAGATCCATTTTTTTAATTGGATAGTCGATAGCGGTAAAATTTTCCAAAAACTGGAGAACTTTTTGTCCGATGTCGAGAGCGTAAGAGCCATGTTGGATGACTTCCGGTCGTGACCAGAGAGCAAAATTACCGTTGTCATTTTTTATCGATTTAAAATCCGATACTACGAATGCCACTAGATAGGTGGACATACGTACGGTCTGCTCATACGTGTCCCACGTACGATTGGGGCTTCTAAATGAAAGTTAAAAGTTGAGAATGTGATTAGTGACGGATCGCAATTTATCTCTGGCAGTCAGAATTCTTTTGAGTTGTTTTTGCACTATTTTGTTCTATTTATCAAATAACTATTTTTTGTTATAATTCTATATCAGTAATAGTTACTAAAAGATACGCCGTTAATTTTGTAGTGAATTTGTTAAATGAATTTATGAATACATTTTATTTAAATATTTGCATATTTTTTTTGGAAATCAAGCGAATGAGGGTTTAATCAAAGACGGCGACGTTTTTAACGAGATTAAAACAGTTTTAAAAACAAAAACAATGTTTTATGATAAAAAATAATTAGTGACAAACCCAAACGACGTCTTGTAACAAAAAATAATTACTGTAAAAAAAAAAATACAAAAACAAGGTAATTTTATACATATCGGATTATTTTGAGTGAGGTTCGAGAATTTTGGAAAAATGAATAATTAATGTATTTTCCGGAGCCAAAAAAATACGTTCATTGGAATTTACAAAAAAATAGAAGAAATTCATTCTTTTGAAACATTTTGGTCAAACATGGATTGCTAATTTTACAAAGAACGTTTACGTCGATATGTATTACTTACGTCGATGGAAAGCCGCTATTCCATGGCATGTTACTGAGCGACCGATAGTCATTGGGTCTCTCAATGTGAATTTTGAACTTAGCCTTGAGCGCTGGCTCATCGAAGCACGGAAATGCTTGCCTCGCATATACTGGTTCGAATTGAGTACTTGCCAACCATCTAAAAGTTTTTGCAAATTTTTGAAATTCCTTTTGGATTATTTCCATACATTTCCAAATGATGAATTAAGGCATTACTGGAAGAACGGTCGGGCAAAAAGTTGATCGAAAAAGTGTAGAAGCATACATTATATGACGTACATCTTTAACCTTACGAATTGTTATTTTAACAATAGGTACATTGAAGCTTATAAATGTTTCATTAAATTATTGAATTTAATGTCTGATTAAATATAAATATTTATTAATTTTTAAAATTTATTAAGTGGTCTAAATAATCTTATAATTAACATTAATTTATCAAAAACTTAATATGTATTGCGTTTTTGCAATAAGAAGTGTTCGCAGAAGCGGTTGTCCCAGAAAATATCGTGTTAAATTCATATGTTTATAGCTAATAAATTATTTAGCAAAAATTACTTTAATAACTAATGTATTTACTATTTAAGTTATTGGTAATTTTTTATCAATTAAATTTTCAAGAAATTTCGTGATTTTTTAATATCCATCTGGTAATCCTTAATCACCAGAATCAATTTTCTGTAATCGAAGAATATCAGCCTCAATTGTTACATAAAATTTTAGAAGTATTATAGTGACCGGAGATATTTCGAAAAAGGAGGAAAAATTTCCAATTTATTCTAGAAATCATGAAATATTGTTCATTCTCGAAAAAATAATTATATATCTAATATAATATATTATATTAAATGTATAATTATTTCGAGTTATATATTCAATAATTAGAAATTTAAAATTATTTTATAAATATTCATATATAAAATAAAACAAAAGTATGAGAAAAAATGTAAAAAATAAATATATATCAATACATTTGACATATATTAATAAATATATGAATATTTATAAGACTAATAAATCTATCGATAATAATAAAGAAAAATAAATACGTACCGAGTTTTGCCATTTTTGTCGACATAAGAGCTACGATAGAAACCAATCATTTTGTCATTGAGTATTCCGCTGTACTCGATATACAGATGAAGTTGGCTTCCAGCGGGAACGATCTTATCCAGATATATCTTGAATAGATGATTGGTCGTATTGATGGCGTAACTCAAAATTTCAAAATGATTAACGGAATCGATATAGACAATGATATTTTTAATCGTTAATTGGTGCGCATGGAGAACGATTTTCGATGTGCTCTCATTAACTTGCACGTTTATCGTTGTTTCGCCATCGAACGTAAAGTTTTTCTCTTCGAAGTAAGGCTTCAAATATATGTCGTAGGACTGCGGATAAACGTTGTCTGGCAAACGATAATTCTCAATTGGATACGTTCTGTCGAGCCATTCGAAGATTCTCGGACTGTTTTTGTCGTACCAGGCGAGCTCTTTGCGCGCATTTTTCAAGTTTCCTGTTACTGATGACACAATCGATCCTAGATGTTCTTCATTACTTTTGATGAACTGTTCGAACTTGAAAAAACCGCATATTAGTATTTTTAGTTCATATTAAATGAATTAATGAATTAATGAATCAATGAATAATTAACCGATCAAATGGTTACAGTAGAGCTTGGATTATCCATAACCCAGTTTGGATTATGAAAAGTTCGGGTAATAGAAATATATAATTATAGGCGGGTAGACTTTGGCGTATGAAAAAAATGAAAAATGGTTTTTCTTAGCTCGTGTATTTCTAATGTATATTTGATGAGCCCAGAGAATAAATACTTTCCAACAAAAGAACCAAAATGTACTTCAAGGTTTTTCAATAAAAAAAATGTTCAACATTTTTATAGCGTTCGTTCGCTACGAGTTCTTTTTATTAGCTAAATCGCAATGGCGATTAATGAAGCTAACGGAACATTCCTTAAATTCGAAATATATTTCACCAGATATATTTCAAGAATATATTTATTAAGCCTATCAAATCCTTTCTTTATTCATAAATTCCATAAAAATTCATAAAAATACTATTTTTTCAAACACCCAAAGTAGAATCCTGCCTTAAAAAAATGTTGGACCTTTTTATGGGGTTCGTTTGCTACGATTTTTTTAGCGGCTGAATCGCCCAATCGTTTAAGCAGAAGAAGCCGCGTCGGGGGTAACTACGAACCTAGAAGGTACTTAATAAACGTATGCAAATTTCTATTCGAGTCCGAAGACAGTTTTACATCCCTTCGTGCGTTGCCAGGAACTGACGTTCAACCTACGCCTACGAGCGTATGCAATTTCGAGCATTGAAAATTCAGATCGGTAAAAAGGTAAATAGAAATAAAAATGTTGCGTCATACTTCGAATAATGGAACGTTCAAATGAAGTGAGTCACCTTTCGGACGAAGGGTTCTTATAATGTGGGTTCGGATAATCGAGGTTCTACTATATTCCCTATTTTCAATATCCGAAAACTCGACTCACCTTTAATACGAGTTCCTCTGTCGACGAGTAAGAAGAAATGCCACTCAAAATACTTCCGATCTTGCTGAGATCTCCATAACTTTAAAAAACAACGTCACCAATTAGATTATCAATTGACCATTGAATTTTCATGATTTTCATTATCGTCTTTTTTTTCAACTTACTATTTTTGCATATTTTCGAAATTACGTTCGACAAAGTCCAAAGTGTATTCCGTTCCGAATAATCCGGAACTGTACACAGCTGTAAAAACACTACTGCTATCCTGCGATCGTATTCCCGAATTTTCCGTTATCGCCAAAGTCAAAAGTCTGGAATAATATCACAAATTTATCAGTACCCCAAAAAAGTGCGACATTCAGTAAATCGAACATTTTTTATTTTTCGAATTATTCCTGTTTGAATCGTACTTTTCAAGATTTGTCTGACTTCTCGAACATCCGAGGGCTGTTAAAATGACCATGTTTTCCGTTGCTGAACCCGATCTCGAATATCGACCCCACAGGAATTCCCAATCCTCCGTCGTGCCGTGCTTCATCGCGATGCAGTAAACGGTGGATCGTAAATTTACAGGTACTCTGGAATGTTTATAATAAATAGTATGAAGGATGACAATTTTCATACGAAAAATCTTTGCCTTCGATAAACGTAATTAAAAAAGGCTTCCTGATTACTACGGAATTCAGCAATTATCATTATTAATAATTATAATTAATTACTCGATCGGAAAATTGAATATTCGATATTTAATATACGATTCGACATTGAAGAATCAACGGTTCAATCAATGGATATTAGATACGATTATAATTAATTATTACAATTTAATTAATTATTCCAATCGTATATACTTGATATTAAATATCTCACTAATAATCAGAATTATTCAAAAATAATATTATTAATTATTCCGATACGTTTCTAATTAATTGTTATAATTAGTTACTCGATCTGATAATTGAATATTCGATATCTAATATATGATTAGACATTTAATAATCAACGGATCAATCAATGGATGTAAAATACGATAGTAATTCATTATAACAATCTAATAATTGATCGATTATTCAAATCTAATTAATTATTCCAATCGTATAATTGATATTAAATATCTCATTAATTATCAGTATTAATAAATGCTCCAAAGGCCCTGAACGGCCAATGCTGCGAAATTAATAATCGTAACGGAAATAAACGGTTTTTTAATTGCTGAAGATGATAGTTATTAGCTGTTTCTTACTTAGTGGAATTGATTTTCCATGCGGTAAAGAGTTCGAGGGAAGTATCGATGCAGCTTTCCATATCGAATCGGCAGGCCCAGTTGACGACGTATCTTCGCAACAGTTTGTCGTAATGGGAATCCGTTGATTTTTCATCGAAACCAAGTTTATCGAAGATAGGTCTTAGGATATGAAGAACGTGCCTCTACAAAGTGCATCTAACATTGATCATTTGAAATCCCAAACAAACTCCAGTAAATCGACTTTGGCGTACCTTGTATGGTTCGAAGATGTCTCTTCCGTTGAAACGACGGTTGAAGTACGAGAAACCCTGGAAGGCCGCGCGCCACGGTACGTAATTGGTCTCGTTGATGAGGTATTGGGTTGCTGATAAAGTCAAACCGTAATCGGCGAGACCGGCTCGACCCAAGGCGAAAAGATCGTCAATGAGGGATGCCCGATTGATCTCATGAATGATCTCGTGATTGCTCTTCAAAACTCCGATTATTCGTTCCCAAGACGCGGTGTCGTAATTCACCCGATAATATCCTGAAGGAATTTCGTTTTTTCAAAATTGTTTTCTTTTCTTTTTATTTATTTTGTTTTTCGAAAGTCCAATTTATTTTTTTCACAATAATTTTGGTTTTTCGAAATCATTTTGTTTTTATCAAAATATTTTCGTTTTTTAAAAATGATCAAGACGAAGAATCCAACGGACGAAAACGATGTGTCGATACCTGATTCCTGAAGGTTGAAAATCACCCATTCATTGGCAACGTCCAATTTTATATCGGCTTTTCTTTCGCTCAACCAATATTGCGGAGATGTCTTCTCGAAGTTCGGTTTAGACTGGGAGGCCCAAGTCACTGGTATCCACCAGACATTTTGGCTCGTTGTAGCCTCGTTCTGATCCAGATAAAATCTCTTCTGGGACAGCGATGCAACGGTTCCGTTTATCATTACACTTAAGATTGGGTACCCCGGTTGATCCGTCCACGTGTCCATTATAGTCTTCATAGTTGTTTGGAGGTTCGCACCGTTTGAATTCAGTTTTGCCTGGAACGCCTCGATCAAGTGGTCCGGTATTACGTCTTGGTACTTTCTGCGCAATGCCATTTCGTTGCATCAATATCAACGAATCATTTTTGGTGTAACGGAAATTCATTAAATAGATGGCAAGTGGAAAAATTCTTATAAAAATTTCCTATCACGACAGAGAAACAAAATAGTTTTACATTTGAATGTTGGATCACAAAACGTTGGAAAAAGGTTTTGAAAAATACAATCCTTGAAATCAACGATTCTTGAACATTCTTTGAATTCAATTAAATTTCAATTGATTTATTGATTTCAATAAGATATGGATTGAATATAATTAAGAGAAATTGAATAGTATCAAATTAAACTAAATTAGAGTAAATTAAATTAAATGAATTTAAATTAAAGTGAATTAAATTAAATTAACTTCAATTAAAATAAATTAAATCATATAGAATGAAAGAAAACTCGATTGAATAAAAATGCTTTAAATTAAATTGATATTAATAATCGCATTTTAATTCTATGCAATTTCATTCAATCAACACAATTCAGTTTGAATTAATTCAATTGAATTTAACTTAACTGAATTCGATTAAATTGAGTTAAAATTCAATGTAATTTAATTTTATTTATTTTAATCTGACATAACTGAATTGGATTGAATTGAATTGAAACACTATTTCATTGCATTAAAATTGATTGATTGAAATTAAAAGAAATTGTAACGAAACGATTATTATAATAAGCCTATTGAAAAAATATTATGCTGACCGCGTTTCGAGATAATCATGCAGAGCTCCGTAGAAAATGTCAGTGCCGATGGTTTTTTCAACCATTCGCAGAACACTTGCAGCTTTGGCATACGAGATGCTGTCGAATATACCGCTTATTTCCGTCGGGCTGTAGACGTCATGAGACATTGGATGAGTGGAAGGTTGAGCATCGGATTCGAGAACTCCTTGAAGCTGTTCAACAACGAACTGGGACTCCAGTCCCCATTTGTTTTCCACCTAATAACAAGTCTCATTATTATCAACAAAGGTGTTCCTTTGAGCCCTTTGCAAAGTTGTATTAATTCTGATAATTAATAAATGGATCTCGTTTTTAAATAGAGTTCTTACTAATTAATTATTAGATTTTATAATTAAACAGAATTCTTATTAATTAATTATGAGTTTTGATAATGAAATAAAGTTCTTATTAAATAATTATTAAAGTTCATAATTAAATAGAGTTTTCATTAATGAATGATTAGATTTCGTTATTAATTAGATATAACTATAATTAACCATCTAGTACCTAATTAATTGTTAAGAATTAATCCAATTAATAAATTATTCGTATAACTACAATATTACAAACGGTTGAAACGGAGAGTGTTGTCACAATGGATGAAAGCAATAAAAGAGAGTTGTAAATATTCGAAAGTGTAACTCCTGTCAGGATAGAGCCGATTTTTTGTGTTTGTTTGGGTTTGTTTGTTTGGTTTTGTTTATTTGGTTTCGTTCGTTTGGGTTCGTGTGTTTTGTTTGTTTGGGTTCGTTTCTTTGGTTTCCCGCTTTTTAGCGGGAGTTGCACTTCCGAATGTTTACCAAAAGACTCTCTAATTACTACAGAAATCAATAATCATCATCATTAATAATTTTTAATAATTATTCCATTCCAAATTTGCACTTTTCGCGATAAGAAGAATTATTTGGAATTCGTTTCATTTATGATGTTGTCGCGATGAAGGCTAATACAAGTTTTATATTTATATTTATAATTTATGTTAACAAAAAAATGATGACAATGAACAATCCCTTACACTAGTGGTTCCGTGATACTGGAAGTATCGCGCGAAGCCTTCGCTCAGCCACAGGTACTTCCACCAACGCGGGCTGACTTGATTGCCGAACCACTGATGCGATATCTCATGTGAAATGACATTGGCTATCGATTGCTTCGATGTTATTGGCGACTCTTCCGGATCATACAGCATATTAGTTTCTCTATAAGTCAGCAAGCCCCAATTCTCCATCGCACCCGACGAGAAATCCGGCAGCGCCACCATATCCAGTTTTGCCAATTGATAAGGTTGCTTCAAAGCTTTCTCGAAAAATGTCAATAACGGCGCCATAACGCTCAGAGCGTATTGGCTCTGATTCACGGCGTTTGGTCTTGCCCAAACGGCACAATTGTTCTCTTCGTCAACGAGACTAAGAAAGTCGGAAACTAAAACCGCCACGAGGTAAGTAGACATCTTTGGTGTTTTTTCGAAAGTATCCCAGAACCGTCCATTGCTGAAAAAATCGGAAGTAACCTTTTTTGAAGGAAAATCAAATATTTCGTTTCGAAATTAATAAAAATGGATTGAGGAGAATTGAGGTAGTGCTGAATGTTAATGGAAAAAATATGGGAATCGTCTCGGTGTGACCCTTCGAAAAATCACTGATTTTAGCGATTTTTTTTTAAATGCTTTAATTAACTAATCGGTCTGATTTTCTTTTTATAAATAAATATATTCAGGCCGAATAAAAAATGATTTTTTAACGTTAATTTATGTAGTATATAATAATTAAATAAATTGTTAAAATCACACGTTAAAAAAACGATTGCGGTCGCACTTTTGATGTGGAACGAAAATTTCTAAAAGATTATTAATCTTTAAGAAAGTCGCTATCGCGCTATGGAGGTTTTTTTTGAAATTTGACAAAATGGCGGTGGTTTGAACAAAACGTATCGAATTTGGCCCTTTTTCGACAGTTTTTCGTAAAAAAAATTGGAAGATTAAAAAAAAAGCTCCCATGTTAAAAATGTTATTTCAAAATTGGAAATAGTTATTTTCAAAGCTCTTCCTTTGAGAGTGGAAATCGTTTTGAAAAACACCGTTCCGAGAAAAACGCGTTTAAAGGTTTTAGTCCAGCGTAGTCCGGCTCCGTTCCTTTTCTACAAGAAACGCTGTAGCGAGCGTAATAATTTGAATTTCGATTTAAAAATTTGAGAGAATATTTGAAACAGTGTATACTATACGATAATGCAAAAAAAATATTTTTTTTTAATTCCACACGGACAGAATCCCTTAATAATAAATTAACTATTTCGAAATGTGAATTTTTCAATTTCAATAACAATTTAAGTCAAATTCGATGATATTGGCATGTTCATGACTAAGGTTTTGTCAGTAACCGAATATCTTTTTCAAACGAACCTAAAAACATAAAAATTCACAAACACCTTTCGACAGCATATATTTTTGAAATTTTTTTAACATCACTATGACATCAATGACATACCCATCGGGGACTGACGTATTCAATGGAGTATTGCTGATCGCGGTGTAATTGGCGGGCCGGTTGACGCTCAGGGTGAAAGTGGCTTTGAGCGCCGGTTCATCGAAACAGGGAAACATTCTTCGTGCACCGATTGGCTCCAAATGGGTAGCCGCCAACCATCTGTGAGTAAACACAGGCAAGGCAATTTCAGGGTTGGACTTGCGATTAATTAAAAAAAAAGTACATCCCAGGTCTAGGTCTAATTATTCTAGTTTTATATTTATATTTATAATTTATGATTAAAGAAAAAAATTATGAAACATAACAATGAAACATTATTATGCTTCATTATTTTTTTACAAAAACAGTTTCATGTTGCATAAAAACATTTTTATGTTTCATGGAAACATCATATTTTATAACAACATTTTCATGTTCAATAAAAATATTTCCATGTTTCATAAAAATTTGTCCATGTTTAATAAAAACACCAAAAGGAAAAACAAGAAATATTGTTTATCTACAAGCATTCGAGTGAATACAAAAAAATCGAAAAAAAAAATTGAAATAAATTTGATTTCAATAAAACTGATTCAAATATAATTTCTCATATCAAGTTTTCTTAAAATTATATTCTTCTCCAAATCGTAGCACCGCGCGACCGTTCAGCTAGTCTTTTATAAAAATATGTCCATGTTTAATAAAAACATTTTAATGTTTCATTGAAGCGAAATTGACATTGGCTTACCTTGTCGTGCCAGAATCATCAACATAGGAGCTTCTGTAAAATCCTCGCATCTCGGCGTTTAACTGACCAACGTAATCAATTTCGATGGAAATACTGCTGCCAGCAGAGAGATCGATAGTCAGGATCCAAAAGTGATATTTCGGTATACGATTTATGTTTTTGATCTCGGCATTTTTTCCATCGACTCGAACGATCACGGAATGGAAGGTGATGTCGTCAGCGTGGAGAACGATTTTCGTCGTACTTTCGACGACTCTTGCGGTTATTTTGACGTTACCGTCGAAGGTAAATTTCCCTTCCTCGATGTAGGGTGTAAGCCTGATTTCATAACTATCGGGCGATATACTCGTGGGCAATCGATAATCGGTCGTATTGCTGGTATCTTTGATATTTTTTATATTCCTCTTCATCCACTCTATTACGTCATTAGATTTCGTCTCGTACCATTTGACCTCGTACTTTGCCAAATCTACAGCCACATTTAACGCCTTCAGGGTATTCGTTAATTCCATCTTATGATCGTTTACGAGTTCTTCAAATTCATCTATCAGTTCTCTCGTGGATAAATACCGTGAAACAACTATCATCACTTTGGAAATGGTTCCGTAACCGTCGTCACTGCAAATATTGGTAATGATAAAGAAAATTTGATAATTAAGCAATACTGCAGGTATGACGAAACGAAGGTCAGTGAAGGTCAAATTGTTTGGTCAGCCTAAACGTCAATAGCGAACGGTGCATGAAAATAAATTGGAGAACAAATATTGAAACTGGATCAGGCTTGGTTGACAATAATAATTGTTCATGGATTTTTGGATAGTTGTTGATTTTCAAAAGAATTTAATTAACGAAATTCAGGGAAGTTATTGATACATTATTAATTCGCCAATAACGAATCATCATTTTTCGAACTCATTATTCGAAGGAGAATTTATTAATATTCGTTTTCAAAAGATTTTTGAATAGTTGGTAAGAAACCAACGACATTGATCATTCGGATTTTTGAAATCATTTAATTAACAAAAGTCAGGGAAGTTATTAATGAGTTATTAATTCGGCAATAACGAACCATGATTTTTTGAATTCATTATTCGACGGACATTTTCTTAATATTCTCTTTTAAAGGATTTGTGGATATTTTGTAAAAAACGAACGATATTAATCATCAGGATTTTTAACGAGCCATTCATAAACAGAAGCCAGAAAAATGATGAATAAATTATTAATTAGCCAATAATGTATCATGATTTTTTGAAGCAATGATGGAAGAAGAAATTCTTAATATTTTCTTTTTTTTTTTAACTAATAAATAGTAATTTAGGATAATCGTACTTACTATTTTTTCATGGTGTGAAAATATTTTCGAATGAATTTCAAAACGAATCCAGGATTCGAGGGATTGGCTGAACAGACGGCATTGAAGACGAAGCTCGAGTATCCCCTGCGAATTCGGCCGTCGTGGAAGCGCATGATTGCTTTCAGTAAAAACCTGCAGAAAAAAATCAAAGCTCCTGCTGAAATTTTGTTTTGGCAATTAATGAAGCCAATGAAGAATTCATAAAAATACTATTTTTTCAAACGCCCAAAGTAGAATCCTGCTTTAAAAAAATGTTGACCCTTTTTATGGGGTTTGTTTGCTATGATTTTTTTAGCGGCTGAATCGTCCAATCGTTGAAGCAGAAGAAGCCGCGTCGGGGGTAACTACGAAACTAGAAGATACTTAATAAACGTATGCAAATTTCTATTCGAGTCCGAAGACCGTTTTACATCCCTTCGTGCGTTGCCAGCAACTGTCGTTCAACCGTCGCCTACGAGCGTATACAATTTCGAGCATTGAAAATTCAGATCGGTAAAAAGGTAAATAGAAATAAAAATGTTGCGTCATGCTTCGAAAAATGGAACGTTCAGATGAAGCGAGTCACCCTTCGGACAGAGGGTTCTGATAATGGGGATTCGGATAATCGAAGTTCTACTGTACATTATTTTTGCAATATTTCGGTTTCTTCCTTATACTCGCGCAAACAAACCCAACCAAATCCAAATAAACCCAAACAAACCCAAATAACCAAAGCAAGCCAAAACAAACCCAAAAAACACATACTTCTCTAGAATTGTTGTATCTTGGCTGCAGGTTAGAGCTTCCAAGATTTCTTCTTGTTCCGCGACACTAGTCGATTTGAGATATTGGTCCCACAAGAACTGCCAATCTTCGGAATCTCCGTGTCGTATAGCGGAGCAGTAAGCTGCTTTTCGTTGATTTTTCGCTACTCTGTAAATCGTCATTTTGGCACTTAGCACGTATCACAACGAAATACTGAACAGTCAGCTTGTAGGAATAGCGAACGGTCAACGTCAACGAATTTTGTAACCTACGGTTTGCCATTTTTCCTCCACTCGGTGAAGTAGAAGATTGATTTTTCTATGCATTCCGGATGATTTAGCTTGCAAGCCCAATTGTTCAATATTCGTCGTAGTAATATAGTAAGCCTGTCATCATTGGTACGATCTTCGTAGCCCAGACTATCGTAGATATTTTCTATGATTGACAGCGAGTGACGCTGTAACATTAATTGTGATTATGTGTTTTGAAATAAATTGCAATAAATACGAAAGCGAAAATATTTTGATAGAAAAAAATCAAAAGACACAATGAATATTTAATAACAAATAAATAAATACATAATACGCGAAACAAACAAATAAATAATACAATATTTATTTATTTATATTATTTATTTTATAAGTAAATAATATAAACGAATAAACGAAGCAACGACTGAAAGAGAAATCAAATGAATCAATTAAGTAATAAATAAATGAAAGCGAATTTATTATTGATTATTCAATTAATAACATTTTTAATTAAAATAATTAAATTAATTTCTATTGATTCAATTATTCATATTACTATTGCGACAGTTTTGTGATTGGTTGCCTCAGCTTTCGATGAGTGGCTGACTCCACAAAATAATGGATTTCTTTTTACTACACTGTATTAGGTTGTAATCAGGTGCACAAGGACCTGTATCGTTTACTGGTCCTTGTATACGTTACAGAAGTGATGACGTTCTAACCTTGATGTAGTCGTAATTCGGTTGTCCAGCAAATCGTTTGTGTAGATAATCAAGACCGGCGAATGCTGCTTTGAATGGAAGATAATGCGTTTCCTGTTTGATATAATTAAGTCCCGTTAACGCTGTGTCGTAATCGATATGACTGGCTCTCGCGAGATTCAACAAGTCATCAACTATGGCTGCGCGATTGACGACATGAATGTCTTCGAATCTATCGCTCATAAGAGCCTCAATGATCCGTCGCCAAGATTCTTTGTCGTAGTTGACTCGATAGTAGCCAGCTCGTTGAACGTTGAAGATTATCCAACCATCGTCATTGGCTCCGTAGATGGATAGGTCTATATGGGCGTTTGTTGATCCAAGCCAAAGTTTCGGAACGGTCGATTGGAAATTTAAATCGTGTTGACTCGACCAGGTTATCGGTACCCACCAATTAACGGCGGTCAGTGAAGTTTCAGGATTTCGTAGGAAAAATCGTTTCTGATTCAGAAATGCTGTGCCGTTGTTTATGGTCACCGACACAACGGGAAATCCGGCTTTTTTCGTCCACGTATCCATAATCGCTTCAACGGATTCTCTCAGTCCAAGATTATTCTTATCAGCCTGACGCTGAAGAGCCGACCATAAATCCTCCGGACTCGAAGCCATGTATTTTCTAATCAGAGCAGACATTGCCTCATTGATAGCAAAGTGTTAAATCGAAACTATTTACAATTCCAATCTTACTTTTGGATATATCAGTACGTGATTTTTAAATCAAATGTTGATTATGTCTTTTTGCGTATTAAATCAAAGGTAAAACCAATTCAGAGCTTTATGTTAGGTGTAGTAAAAATAAATCCAGGATTTTTCTAATAGATGGCTTTAGCTATCTGGATATCGCGTTGCGTAAGTCCGATAGCGTTATACTAGATGGCGTTAGAAAAATTAGATTTCGTATTATATGAATTTTTTCGACAGTTTTGTGATTGGTTGGCTCCAGGAAATAATTGATTTCTTTTTACTGCACCTAATATTTGATATTTTTTTTACAAAAATAAACGGAAACGGAACCCCCGGTCAAACGACAGCCGTTTGAATTTCTTTAATTTATTCTTTTTTGTTAAATAAATATGTTGTTTTTCTATGAAGTTTCTTAATTTGATGATCAGTTGGTTAGGTATCCTATTTAGCCAGTTTGGGTCACTTGATCCGAATGAATCTTACTTAGATATTTTGCAAAAATCTTGTTTTCACTGCAAAATTGATTCCAGTTCATTTTTGAGAAGTCGATTATAGAAATTGCTTGTAATTAGCTTACTTGGCTTCTAGATACTCCTGAAGTGCTCGAATGAAGACATCGGATCCAAAACTAAGCTCCATCATTCGTATGACACTGGCAGCTTTCGCGTACGTTATCGTATCACCGGACGTTCCGATTTCCGCTACATTAGAGACACTTCTCGTCATTGGATTTGCAGATTCCAGTGCGTCGTCCTCGAACACGGCTTGTAATTCGTCAACGACGAACTGCTCCTCCATTTTCCAACTTGGTTCGAGCTGGCTCCAACAAAAATTGACAAACGAAATTATCAGTCCTGTCATCAACACGTATTGTCCAAATATTGAAATATTTTTAAAGGAGCTTGCTCGATGATTTTAGGATTGAAAAAATATGATTCATAAAGATGTTTCGAGCACTCTTCGAAAAAAAAATATGGCAGATTTTTATCATATCTAAAAGGTAAAAAGCAATATTTTCCACACTTCATTCTTGCATTTTCAACAACATTTTCGACGTTGCAAATGTCCCGGGCGTCTTCAGCATCCTTTTGGTCTCAATGAAAATCGAAGAAGAGCACGTGTCGAAAATATTGTATTTAATATTCTAATTCTAAGCTTCGAAAGTAACCAAAAATGTAATTGTTCAAAAAGAAGTTTAGCACAGATTTGTAGAGCCGAAAGAGTTCTTTCGAAGGTATATTAACACTTTGTCGAATAGCAGAAAAATCATTGTGAACAAAAAAGAAAATATAAAAACGCTACGAATTTATTCCTAACCTAATACATCGCTGGTGACATAGACTCAGAGACAGTGATGGAAACGCAATCTGTTGAAAGCTCTAGAAAGTAAAAACGTCAAACTTACCTTTCCTGTCGTCATATACTCGTAATACCTAGCGAAGCCTTCGCTCAGCCAAAGACAACCCCACCACTTTGGAGTGACCAAATTTCCGAACCACATGTGAACGGATTCATGGACAATAACCGAGGCGATTTTCTGTTGTGACCAAACGGACGAGGATTGCTCGTTGTAAAGCATTCTTGATTCTCGATACATGATCAAGCCCCAATTTTCCATTGCGCCTGCTGCGAAATCTGGTACAGCCACCATGTCCATTTTTTCGAGTTGATAAGGTGTGCCGAATAGATTGGACAGATGGTGAAGTGCACGGGGTCCAATTTCGAGAGCGTAACGAGTCTCGTTGATGGCGTCTGGTCGCGCCCAAACGCTAAAGTTACCCTCTTTGTTCTCCAAATGAACAAAATCAGAAATTACGAACGCCACGAGATAAGTGGACATGCGAAGGGTCTCGTTGAACGTATCCCACACGAAATTGTCCCTACACACATTTTTTATTTTTTTTCTTTTTAATTAACGACAAAATAAATAATGCAAATTTGATGAAAATCGTATACTCGATCGCGATTCCAAAAAAAAAAAAATTACGGTACCAAAAAAAATCTGCAACTTACGGGGTTTCATTCGAGCTCACCAAGGGCATATTGCTCAAGCATCGAAGTTCCTTTGGCCTGTGGATTCGAAGTTTGAAAGTCGCCTTGAAGCTTGGCTCATCGAAGCAAGGAAAAACGTGTCTCGCGTGTATGGATTGCAATTGAGTAGCAGTCAGCCATCTGCGAATCAAATATTTTTTCAAGCCTTTTTGAAGCCCTTATATATTTAAGGCCTTACATACATCCAACATTTTCAAAAAATCGATTTTTTGTACAGATTATTATTCTTTATAGTTTTGGGCGTATTTCTATGGAGTTTGATTACAAAAATTTCCTATAGATCGAACGTTATTAGAGAAAACGTGACTGCCCTAACGAAAGGGCCTGACGCGTACTTGAATTGTAAAAGCGTTTATTTTTTTATGCCTTTTTTTGAAATATTCGAAATTGTTTTCTCTATAGCCTGTCGAGCTGAATTTTTAATATTGTGATTAGAAAATGTTATAAACATAATTAAGGTGTGACATTTATGACACAAAATGCACACTTTTTATTACAACTGCCGTGACTTGCTAAATTTTTCGAATTTCAAAAATCCGGCTAGACATACTATAATTACAACCTTATTTTACAGGATTTTTTTTACGTTTTGCAGATCTGTCAACGTTTGAAGACGAAAGGATGCAGACTGTCGAGGAACTTTTTTTTCCTAGTGCTTCAAGAAACGTGAAATTTAATGTTGTCATTTTTGAAAAAGAAAACAATGAAACACATTTTTTTACAAAGTTTAAACAGTAATAAACAATCTGTAAAAATAATTTTTATTCATTTTCATTTCTATCTCTTCTGAAAACAGTATTTCTGTGAAGGCGTTTTAGGCACTGCTGGAGGTATGTAAAGCCTTAAATTGTGAAGTGCGCACACTTGACCCGAACTCTAATAATCCAATTGCAAAATCGAATCCAGACGTACCTGATGTTGTCGTTCTGATCGATGTAGGAACTTCGGTAGAATCCGATCATGTCGTCTCTAACGGTTCCGTTGTACTTTACGGCGATAAGTATATCTTGATTCGCCGGAAGTTCCGACTTCAATAAAATTGTGTACTTCTCGCTTATAGGATCGTACGTCTGGTTGTAAATGCCCAGAGGTTGTTTTGATGGCAATGTTACTCTAGCGGTTATAATTTCGATGTTTCCCGCGTGGAAGACCACTTTGTTGGTCGCTTTTTCAACTACAGCGTCAATTACGACTGTGCCGTCGAACACCGTAAAATTGCCGTTGTACGGGACGTTCAACATTATTTCGTAAGATTTTGGTGCGATCGAAGTTGGCAGCCGATAGTCCGTTTCTTCCCTCGTCCAATTCGTATTTTGAAACTCATTTTTGGCCTGTTTGCTTGTATCTTCGCCGGAAGTAATCGCCAATAGGGTGACGACTGTCAGCACGAGAATCGAGTCCCACATCGGACCCATTCTGATGAAGGAACGATGCCAACTGTCTCGAAACTTTTCGTGTCTCTAAATCATAAAGCGAGCTGAAACAAATAAATAATAGTTTTTTTTTTTAATGGAGCAAATAGAGATAATATGTATCGAAGATATTGTTATCACTAATATACATTGTTTGCGGTTGGTATCAAAACTTTTACATCATCGCTCTATCGTTTGACTTGACATACTTTATTTCGACGCTCCTTTCTAATAGAAGTCTTCAGTTATTAGACCCAGTTTCATTGTCCAATGAATTATCGATTCTGATTTTCTTTGTTTGAGTTCCCTTGGGTAAAAATTCCCATAGATTGGAAACGAAAAAATTGATAATGTTTGTTTTTATCGCAGTGAGACAATTTTTGGATTGTCATTAGGATGTTTCGACATGGAGGAAGAACAATCCCTTTTCAATTACTTCGCAGTTAATTGCAATTATGTAAACAAAATGGTAATGCAAATATTTGGTTCTTCAAAGCAACAAAATTCCTAGGGTTCTTACTTTCTTGAAAATACAATGAATTTTCAAAATGAAATTATTTTTCAAACAAATTACATTTTCGAAATAAAGCGAATTCTCAAAATAAAATAAATATTCAAAGTAAAATAATTTGTACAATTTTAATTGTATTCAAATTAACAAATAACTAAACTAAAAGAATTCACATAATTTTCTTTCGAAAGGAAAAATATTAATTACAAAGCTAGACAATAAATAAAATTGGAATTCTTTTCGAATATAAAATTGTGAATCAATTAAAAAAAAAGAATCAAATATTTCATTACTTAATTTACAGACTTCGTAAATGAGAATACAACGCTTGAAAAATGTTTCAGTCTAATGCAACGATCATTGGGATTTTTATGATTGAAGTAAAATTGAAAATGACTTCTCGTTATTTCAATTATTGAAAAAATCATCGTCTACTCCATTTCTTTCTTATTTTTCCTGTTCTAATAATTTTTAACTCGATTTATTTATCTTTCGCTGGTACGTACTTTATCCATGTCAATATTGCTTTACCTGCGTTCTTTCGTCAACGAAACGACGACGCGTGATGACTTTTCGATCAGTAGCGAAAGTTTCGTCGCACCGATTTTTACCGATTTCAAAACGGTAGATTTCGAGAAATCCACAGTGCAGGATTCATCTCGTGCACACGCGAGGCAAGACAAGCAAGCCGGTTAATTTTTGTACGGATTGAACTTTAAGTTCATCGGCCGCGCTTCGACACTGCAAGCCAGATTCAATGTTTCGATCTTTATACGGAAGTGCACCGACCGTGAACTCCTCCGGAAATAAATAATTCAAAATAAAATCAAGAGTAACAATCCGTGGAAGACGCTGTTTGAACGATGCCAAATCTGCGAATGAACCAACGATAAAGTATCATCGAACTCTTATAAGGTCGTTCATAATATCTTATCTCTCCGAGCGACCATTCGACCTTTTTTTTTTAAGTAATTTTTATGCACGTTGAATATACAGTTTGCTAGTATTATCGTTCAATTTTCATTGACAAATTATCAAATTTAACGTCAAAAATCAATGCGAAGAAAATATTGAAAAAAACATTTCCAAAATTTAGATCAAACAAATCGATACATGATTTTAATTTCGTATTTCGTACGTTTTTACGACAGCGTATATTGGCGGCTTTCATATTTCATCGTCGTTAATTTATTCATCTCCGCATTCTTTGAATACACAAAAAATCGTATCATTGGACAACTCGTTACAGAATAACGGCTGCGCAGATACCTCGGATGAGTTTTGATATTTCGTATCAATTTTTTCTTCACCCGATAACGTTCTACTGATTAGATGTCGTTTGATGAATCTTGGATCTCATAGCTAACACGAACGCAGTTCACACGGTGATTCATTGATCAAATAAGCCAATACGGAAATTTGGAGGCGGGCGATATCCAGTCTTGATGGATTTCGAATCCGGAGTTGACGCGACATAAATTCTGCTGATGGATATCGCGTTCGTATCGTGAAATTGGAAAATTGATTATTCGTTTTCGTCTTTTATCGTAAATGGTATAATAATCTCTGAAGACTGTACTGTGTGTCAAACGACTCGAATATCCGGGTTTTTTTTTAATTAACGTATTTTTAAGGAATAAGTAGGATAATTTAAATTCCTAGTTAATATTTTTTTGGATTTACATTAATTAAGTAGTGTACCGAATATTATTAAAAAAATGAATAATTAAAAGAGTTTGAAGCAATCTCGTCAAGAGTTTTTCAACTAGTGACAAAAAATCAGTTTTTTTTTCTAAATAATATTTTCTAAAACTTGATCAACCTGTTTTTTTTCGTTATCGTGTTTTGGTTGACAAAAATCTGTATATTTAGTTTCGATTTTTTGAAATAAAGTGGCTTGGATGTCGAGAAAAGAAATGATTAATTAATGTTGAACAAAATATATTTAAAATGAATTAAAGCCACACTTTGGGACTTTCTTTTCAATTTTGGTTATCTCTAAAAACGAAATACTTTTTGGAGTCATTTTCAACAATTTCTCGCGAGTAAAATGAATAATAAATTTTATTGTAATTTTCATTGCGACATAATTATACAATAGTGGGAGGAGGGAGGGAGAGAGAGTGAGAAGTATCAAAAAGTACTTGGATAAATTTGTTCAGGAATTAAGTGGATGAGTGAGAGGTGTTAACGCCTGTTATCTCGACACGATCAGATAATGTATGAATTCAGTGATGATCTTCCAGTTGCTGATGATATTGCATATTTTCTTTTCGACGATAAATTCTTTATAAGCACAATCATTTTTTATTTTATTCCTGCCAATTTCGAAAGTCGATCAAAATGATTGATGATTATCGCGGTATCAATGCGATGCATTGCTTCGTTCCGGATATGCATAGATCTGGTTATCAACCCGAACTTTTTACGCAGTACTTTCATAAGACTCGCTATTGTCAAGTTTATGAAGAGATACGACTCAGATTTAAAATTGATTAAAACTGAAGTGATTGCCGATCGATTAAATGATTCGCATGAAATTCACATATTACTGAATGGAAATTAAAACATCGTCAAATACATGAATTTTTTACAAAACATTTTAGTAGTCTTAAAAATATGAATTTAACACATTTTTAATCGACTAAATTTTGAAAATATATTAAAATTAAGGACCAATCGATTTATTGGATTAATTTACAAATATTTATTTCAACGATGAATTAATATAAGTGGTCATTGATAATTGCATTCCAAGGTTTAAAAAAAAATGAGGCAATTTTTTATTTTTCTCGAAAAATATTTATTTATTCATCAACTTTTATTTTTCCCAAAGAGCAAATATGCAAAATAGCTGATAATTTTAACATATGTTGGAGTCATGTATACCAACATAAAAAAAATCGAAAATCACCTGTGCCGTGAGAAACAAATCAATGATAAAAACGAATACATTTAATAATTAATATACTTCGTAACACGTAACGATTATTTAATCATGCGGTGGGATTTCATATTTAAGAAATGTCAATGTTCTGTCTAGGGAAAGATTTTGTGATATTCCTGGTTTTTTCCATGCCCAGTCACATTTCTGCACGAACAGATGGGACAAATGAAAATTCGATAAATACTTTTTTTTACGATACCATCTAGAATGTCTAGAATCTTCAAATTGACGTATTGATAAATGAGGATTAATAAAAAGAATATAATAGCTGATTGGTTTGTACATATTATTTTATTTGAATATATTTTTGATGTTTTCACTTTTTTTAAGGGTTTCTCTACTTTCTTTACGCCATCTGTCCAACATGGCGGATAAAAATAATTATGATATTTATATTAATAATTATTTATATATTTTATACCTTCTATAAATAATCATAATTGTTTATATTATGATTTCTTTATAGAAATAATTATGATCTGTTTTCTAGAGATTTTTTAAATAAATTATCGTGCAGCCATTCACCCAATATCGGGGCGTTTTTCTCGCTCCACTGAATATTTTTCGTTTGCTCCGCTATTACGTGCTCCACTCTTGGAGGCATACGAGACGATTGCTGCGCAACGAACTCACTTATCTGTAAAGAAACTCAGTCATTATCAGTTTACTTACTGTTTTTTAATTCAATTTTTTTATTTTTTTCAATAAAAAATAAAATTAGCTGGTAAGCCGTACCTTGGTCATCTGCTCGGGCGTTCGAGTCCTCGAGATGTAGTCGATCAACTTGGATATCGCAGCATTCGTCGTTTGGGTTGAAGACTTTTGATCTGGCGATTCTTTTTCAAAGCTTTCCAACAAAAAAAGCCAGAAAGGTTTTATTTTTAACATCGTCGAATGGAAAATTATTGGGGTACGGGTCATTCGGGGTAAATATGCGCACCTTTTGTATTTTTATTTTTCACTTAAAAATCAAAGACATTTGGAAAACGATGGAAATTTTGAATACGAAAAGGATTTCGAAAAACGTTTTATTATCATGGAGAAGAGTGTTTTTACTATCATTAAAGAATGTTTTTACCATCATTACTATCAATTTATGTTTTTATTATCATTAAAAATCAATTATTGCAATTATTGCAAAAATTAGAGAGGGTCTTTCAAAAACTAAATCTACCGGAAATTAAAAATCGACTAAAACGATTAAAACTCATTTTTTTTAATGCTCACTTTTCGAAGTGTTTTAATACTCACTATTTGAAAATGGTATCGAAGTTATCGATGAGATAATTGAGAGCTCGATCGAAATTCTGCGCGCCATCTTGGGAGAGATAGAGGATCGCCATACGCACTTGCTTGTCGGTTGCGTTCAATTCTCCAGCGAGAACTTTGTCCACGTATCCTTGTAGAACTGTTTTATTCGGCGAACAGCCAAGGTAACCCACGTATTTTATATCAGAACCGTTGATTCGTTTCATTAATTCTTCCTCCATGGTTTCCGCACCGCAACAATTTACCCAACCCACTAGATCTGGTGATATACTGCAAACGAAATCACCAAATTGAGGTTAAGGGCATGATCAACACGCTTCCGTCCACTTCGAACGTTTAAAATCACTGTTCTCTCAAACGGCTGAACCAATTGTTAGGAAATTTGTTGTGTGCATTCAGGATGATGGCACCAATGGCCCCCTGATCGCCATTTTTGATAAAAACGTTTCATTCGAGCTTGATGCTCGGTTTTCTTTAAATAATTAAACCGCCGTAGAGAAAAGTGGGTCGAAAATTTGTGAGGTTCTGTAAACGTACGAACATTGAGAGACCAAATTCGAATAAACATTTTATCGCTTATCTTAACGTCCAAAATCTCAAAACTATTGTTTATTAACTTTATTTTCGTAATAAAAAAATTACAAAAATTGTGGGCCATTTATTGGACCGAAATACCAAGCTTTTAATTTTGACACGATATTTTGGATAGAAGTTAAGAATTTTTATGTTGCTTTATTTTTATTTTATCAAGCCGGAGGCATTGAAAATTGAGGTTTAAAAATAAATATTCAAACATCACATTTTCATACGAAATACGATATTTAAAATTTCCGTATTATTTTTTTTTTCGAAAATGATTACTAAAAGCTTTGTCGACAGACTTAAATATTTAAACTTTCCTATAAACAATAAACTTTGGATAAATCTGGTAATTATTTTTAAAAAATAATAATTCTCAAAATCCGACACTCTTTTCCGCTACACGGATGTGGCCCCTCAAGGATAATTTTGGTCCCAACTACAGCATAGCAAAATTTGCAGTTGCAGTTATTGCAAAAATGCAAATGTTCGTGAATTAGATGAATAAGTAGTTTACGTACGGATTTTCAGTGGCGTTTTCGACATTGGCGCGAAGCTGAGCGAGAGCCGCGTCCTTGGTCGATTTGTCGCCGAGACTGCAAGCGAACGATAAAAATTTCGCGCCGAAACGTCTCGTCACAAAGTCTTCGATTCTGTTGAATTGCTCGAGTGCTCTTTCCGTTAGTACGTATTTCTGAAAATCAATATTCCATTTCGAAACTATTTTTAAACGGTAATTTCCGATATTCAGCAGTGATGGTTAATTAATGTATTATTTATAATAATTACAAAAGTAAATATTAGTTTTATAGTTATTATAAATAATAATTTTTTTTCAAATATCTTTTTTATACGAATAATATACATATATTTTTTAGAATAACCAATTAAAGCAAATGTTAAATATAACCGAAGATTTACTCACCCTCTTCGCGCTATCCAATTTATCGAAAGTCTCTTTGTATCGTTTCATAAAGCCAGCCTCGCTACGATCCTCAAATCCGATTTTCTTTATAACTTTTTGCATCAATCCGAGGAAGTATTTCTGTATCATCAAAATCGAATAATCCAGTTTGAAAAATTGTAATTTTTGCAATTTTTCAATTTAAGGAATCGTATCAGCGTGACCCTTCGAAAAATCACTGATTTTTCGCGATTTTTTAAAAATGTTATATTAAACTAATCCGTCTGGTTTTATTTTTATAAATAAATACATTCATGCCGAATACAAAATGATTTTTTTTACGTTCATTTATTTAGTATATAATAATTAAATAAATTGTTGAAATGACACGTAAAAAAAAAGGTCCAGTACGATGTCCACGATTGCGGCTGCAATTTTGATGTGAAACAAACATTCTAAAAAGATTATTAATCTGCAGGAAAGTCGGTATCGCGCTATGGAGATTTTTTTTTTGAAATTTGACAAAATGGCGGCGGTTTGAATGAAATGTTCTCTCAATATTGGAAATAGATATCTTCAAAACTCTTCCTTTGAGAGTGGACACCGTTTTGAAAAACAACATTCCGAGAAAAACGCGTTTAAAGATTGTAGTCCCGCGTAGTCCGGCTCCGTTTCCTTTTTACAAGAAACGCTGTAGCGACCGTAATAATTTGAATTTCGATTTAAAAATTTGACAGAACGTTCAAAACAATGAATACTGTACGGTAATGCAAAAAAAAAAACGATTTTTTCAAAATTACACACTGAGACGATCCCTTAAATTGAGGCTTGTTTCGTTAAGATAGTTTTAGAATTAAGTTTAATTAAAATACTCAAATTTATTAAAGAATCTATAAATCTTAAGAAAATCAAATAAATAAATAATGTAATCAAGGACAAAAAATTGATTGTAACTTAATTTTCTCTACTTCATAATTCATCATAATTATTGAATTAGTTAAAGAATTTAATTTTTTCAGAAACGATGTATTACCTTGAGTACTTCGTCGACTCGCTCGTCGTACATCGATCGCCTGAGCCTTCTTATTGCGTGAAAAGTTGGCAACCAGGGTTGATAGTCATCCTCGCGAGCTAAATAGCCCACGAGATCGAGGAAGGTCAGGTAACTTTGACGTCCAGTTTTAACCATGTACGACAAATCATTGATCAATTGAGCACGAGTACGAACAGGTATTTTATAGTACATTTCAGTGTTCATCCATTGTGCTATCATTTGCCAATTTCTCTCGTCGTAATTCGTCCGGTAATATCCTAGATAGGAACGTGATTCTCATTCGTGAAAAACATTAAATTCAATAAAAAACGACCAATGATGAAGTGTCCCCAGAAATGATTGAATTTTAATAATTTCTTTATCGAAGAGTGTAAAAATTAGCCAATTATTGGGCTAATTACCAGCCCAGATAAACGTAAAGTACGATCGTTAATTTTTATAAGACAAAATGTTTTTTACCGGATTGTTGAATGTTCGCGATGATCCAATCATCATTTTTTATTCCTTCTATCGTGATGCTCTCGTCACTGGGAGTGAGCCAGAGGCTCGGCGATGTATCGCCAAAATTCAAATTTGATTTGGTTACGAAATTGATCGGTATCCACCAGCGATTGGATTTGTACTCTGCGAGATTACTCTCCTGCGTTATCACGACTTTTCCCGTTTTGTAATCTCTCGTTACATTTACGATGGGATAGCCTTGCTGTTCAACCCATCCTTTCATGATCGTTTTTATCGACAGAAGGTTTTTCGATTCTTTGTTCCTCTCGTTACACGCCGATTGCATCGCGTTCCAGAGATCATCCGAATTTATGGATCCGTACTCACTGGTATTTTAAGAGTTCATTGATAAAGTTTATCATTTTTGTTTAATATAATGCACAATAGAATTTGAAGTATTTAATACAATTTGAAGTACAATAGAATTTAATGAACTTTCTAATTATAAAAAAAATTGAAAGATAAAGCATTTAATACAATTCAAAGTACAATAGAATTTAATGAATTTCCTGATTACAAACAAAATTGTATTTTTTGTTTTCGAGCTAAAAAAATTATAGATCTACTGTTGAAAAATCAATCTGCCAATCATCGGATTTATTGGTCAATAGTATATCTATAATTTTGTGAGTTTGAAAATAAACAAATACTTGAGAACAATAAAAAAAAAACTAATATTGGTAGAGGATATTTTATTAAACATCGTCGCTTACTTTTGTTTTATTAATTTTATGACTCCAGCTTTGAACGTGGCTTCGGTCATGATGTTCGACATCATATGAAATATAGCAGCACCTGAAATGACCTTTCATCGATTATCCGAACGTTACTTGAGGGATTGGGCTACCGTAACAAAAATTCGACATTTCTCTTCTAACATTATTTTGATTGGGTTTTAACGATAGACATCTTATTTTTCCTTGAAAAAAAAAGAAAGAAAGAAATTTAAGCTAGAAATAAATTTGATTATATAAATACGGTTATGAAAAAATTCAGTTAGGTCGTGGGCAATTATTATCTACGTAAAAATATTACTGAATGGACATTAAAATAGAAATGATAGTTCTTGAAAGAATTAAATCCTAATATTTAAATAATTTAACGTATTCCTATAAAATTATTATTTTTTTATCACAGCAGCCCAACCCTTTCAAATTAGAGGTCACTAGGGATAACTGTGATCAACTGAAGAGTATTGTATATACAACCTCTATTGTAAATCTGTGGTGAAAATCTGCTTCGTATATTGTTGGATTCCCATTCCAGAGGCTTATAATAATCGGTATCATCAAAATTGAAGGCTGTTTCTTGGAGAACGCGCGTAACGAACATGTCCACTTGACGCCAATTGGAGAATATCTGAAAAATTTGCCCGAGCGAAAAAACAAACGCGGCCGATAAAATCAAGATCCACTCGATTCGTGTACTTCCCTCATTTTATCGACAACATAATACTGGAGTACGAAACAAACCCAAACAAATGCGGTCGTTCAATCCGCGAATGACTGAATTCTAACGATTCACTCATTTTATGGATAATATGATACTGGAATTTTAAACAAACCGAACTAACTCCAAACAAATCCAAACAAACCCAAACAAACCCGAACAAACCGAAAAAAACAAACACGACCGTTAAATCCATAATCTACTCAATCCTTGTCGTTAGCTCGTCTTATCGACAACGTAATATTAGGTGTAGTAAAAATAAATCCATTATTTTCTGGAGCGAACCAATCACAAACTGAGTCAACCAATCACTAAATTGTCGCAAAAGTGTGATCAGTACAAAATCTGATGTTTGTAACGCCGACTATTGAAAAAAATCATGGCTTTCTTTTTACTACGCCTAATAATGGAGTACCAAGCAAACCCAAACAAATTTCATTTTTGAAGTTCATTCACCTTATCCACAACATGATACTGAAGATAAGTAGGTAAACCTTCCGAGATCCAAGAATACTTCCATGACGCTGGTGTCACCAGATTGCCGATCCACTGATGCGCCAATTCGTGGACAACCGTGAAAGCGACGTATTCTTTGCTGGAAACTGGATTGACGCATGGTTCGTAGGTGATTGACGATTCGCTGAAAATATTTCGAATTGTCGTTGAAAGAATTGCCAAAAGGAAATTTACGGATTCGTCAGCTTGAAAGGTGAACATTTTTTGGAATCATTTTCAGTTTCATGAAGGGTAATTAGAGAGAAGATGAATTAGGCTAATTGAAGGTTCATTCCGAGATTACCGATATATAATCAGACCCCAATTTTCCGTGGCGCCAGTCGTGGCATCCGGTACAGCGAATTGATCCATTTTTGGCAAATTGTATTTGTAGTCGGTGTAATCCCCTAAAATTTTAAGTGCTCGTTCGCCGACGTAGCGCGAGTGTTTGAGAATCGGCAAAACGTCTTTTCTGCCACAAACGTTGAACTTTTCGTTAGCATCGCGAAGACAATCGAAATCGGAAACGACGAAAGCCAAAAGGTAAGTCGACATCAATGGGGTTAAGGCGAAGTTCGTCCATTGCTTGCCATCAGAACCGATGTATTTATGATGTATCGGCATGTTCGAGACAGCCGTGTAGTTTTCATTGTGATTTAAGGATAGATTGAACGACGCTTTTAGGTCCGGCTCGTCCCAACATGGAAAAGCTCGACGGGCGTGCAGCTGAGTAAATTTTGTGGCCACCAACCATCTGTGTAGATCATTTTTTTTATAGATTAATGTACGTGTATAACGGAATAACTACTGATGCCCCTTAAGGACAAGTAGAACATCGACCTAACCTCTCAAATTTTCAGTTTCCGGGCAAGCCATTTTCCAAATATTTTTGAGACAATTGAGGTTAACGTTTGCAAAAGAAATGATGCGTTCTCTTAATTCGGTTAGGTAAATCGCTGAAAATTTCTATAATTTATTGCTTGTAAATTTTGGAATATTTAAATTTATAAAATTTATCGCTTATAAATTTTCGAATATTTAGATTTATAAAATTTATCGCTTATAAATTTTCGAATATTTAAATTTGTAAAATTTATTGCTTATAAATTTTCGAATATTTGACTTTATAAAATGTATCGCTTACAAATTTACGAATATTTAAATTTGAAAAATGTATCGCTTATAAATTGTCGAATATTGAAATTTGTGAAATTTATTGCTTATAAATTATCGAATATTTAAATTTGTAATATTCATCGCTTATAAATTTTCGAATATTTAAATTTTTTAAATTTATCGCTTATAAATTATCGAATATTTAAATTTGTAATATTCATCGCTTATAAATTTACGAATATTTAAATTTGAAAAATGTATCGTTTATAAATGTTCGGATATTTAAATTTATAAAATTTATCGCTTATAAATTTTCGAATATTTAAATTTGTAACATTTATTGATTATACATTTAAAAATATTTTGAATATCAATAATTAAATTGCAACATAATATTTTTTAATTATTAAACTTCGAGATAATTTCAAAAATGCTGGTGAAAAAAAAACTGGTTTCGATCGTGATAAAAAATGGAATTTCTTGAAACTCGAAGAAACAAAGGAAGTAAGTAGACTTGACCTACACTCTTTCGCCCTCCTTGTTCGTGTACGAGCTGTTGTAAATTCCTTCCGGTGTACTCGACATGTATCCGGCGTACTTGAGGTGAAGTGTATAATTGCCAGAAGCGAGTAACGTGTTAAAACGAATAATGAGAAAATTAGATAGGTCTTCGTACGTATGCTCGATTGGTTTGTGCTCTCGTTCGTTGTTTCCAACGAGGTTGGTGAATTCCTCGTCAATGACGAGATCCTTGCTGTGAAGTGTCAAATTTCTCGTTGCCTCGTTAATTGTCAGATTTATTTTTGATTCCCCATTGAACGTGAAATTATTCTCGGTTATCTCGAGGACCAATTTTATTTCGTAGGATCTCGGTGTCGCGTCTCTTGGCAATCGATACTGCAGAGTTTCGTCATTTTCGTTTTTATTATTTTCCGTTCCTGTGGAACCCTCGCTGTACAATAGCAGCAACAAAAATAAGGTAAAACATTCGCGGAGTTTTGGACTCTTCATACCGCTGGAAATTTTCAAAAAAGAAATAAAAATTTAGCGCGCCAAAAAAAAAAAATGTTAATTGGACGATAACCACGAAAAATCGAAATAGTACGAAGGTCGAAACGATTCTCGAATTAAGGTCACCGAATTTCTAAATATTGTAACCTTGATCTTATTTGGTATCACTATTCGTGGCCACAAAGTTAATCAAACTCATTACGCACTGAATTAAATTTTTTAATATTTATTTATTGAATTAATACAATATTTATTATTGAATTCAGTTTATTTTTTTTAATAATTTCAAAATATCACTGTAATCACTCGACAAATAGTGCGATATTAAATAAGAACAATTACAACGTAATTTACTTAATGATTTACTAATTACCAAATCACTTGTGTACTCATTTATGCGCTAAATAAATAATAAAATAAGAGTCGATAGATGAAAAGAATTTATGAGTTTATTGGCATTATTTTGATTATTGTAAAAGAAATGTCACATTATTTTATGTCAACCAAAAATCTCGACGAAACAATTTGTAATACTTATTTGTTTAAAAAAAAAAATAACAAAAAAAGTCGTTGATATTTGTTGTTATTTCAGAAAAAAAATACTTTTTTTACATTTGCTGGGGATATTTTTTTATTCCATTCGTAAGTAAAATATTAATTACTAAAATAATAATTGTAATCTCGTTTCTGAAAACGGGTTTATCGCGATTATCTTAATTGTGCGACGATTTTTAAGTAGTTTAAAAAATTGTGATAATTGCACTTAACAAAATAATTTATTGGCGATTAAAAAGATGAGGTAATATTATAAAAATTATCGATAAATACCTAACGAAATTTTCGTAGTTTGGCACGAGGCTGGACTCACGACTATCAACTCGAGCACTGCTGTGCTCGTCGAAATGTAAGAAACTTTATAAGCTTTATACGTCCGATCTGTCCCGTAGTAACTTGCAATTTAGAATTTCTGTAGCCAGTGCCGCGAATTAAGCAATTACTTTGTCGAGTTGGTTAGATTGCCAGCATTCAATGGACACACGCGTCCTTAGAAATATGTCCTTACAAATTTGTTCTATTGCGACATTCAAGCCCAGTATTGAACGAAATAATTTATAATATTTAACGATCGATGTGACCTGTATCGGCGTTTAAAAATTTCACGCTGATCGACTCGTATACGTGTAATTCATAATTAATAATTTCTAATTCATTCAATTTTTATTTTTTCGGGAAATTAATAGTAGATTCGTATTTAGACGATAAAATTCGACGACTCGGAATAGCATTTCGTAAGCGTACGGCAGTTTTTTCAAAATGTCCGCCCAAACCATTTTCAGAGGGGATTGCCATATTATAATTGTCACATTGTATATATATATATATTCATATTTCGGGTACATTTTTAATCATATGTTTAAAATATTGATATTAATTATTCATATAAGATTTAATCATATGTTTATATTATTTATAATGATTTATTATTCATAATGATATAAATCACGTTTGTGTTTAATTGCATTGATAACATTGCAAAAATTAACTGAATATTAATTGCATGAATAAGTAAATTGGTGAATCCATTTAGCACGTATATCCACAGATTTTAGAATAGGATGCAAGACTGTTTTTTGTACCTTCAAATGGACGTGGTTTCCTTACTATTTAATGGTAATTATTATCAATGTTAAAAACAAGAAGAGCTATGAAAAACTACAAATAATTTAGAGACGTCTCGTAAACTTTTGTATTTGGACATATTAATCGTTTTATATAATTCACAGCTGCTCTGGTATAAAAATATTTGGCTATTTTTTATCACTTTTTCCATTATCGTCAAGCTTTTTAAAAAATGTGCAAAAATGTTTTTTTTTCTCCCCAAGAAATCGTCATTCAGGGTTTTTTCTAATTTACGATCGCTAAGAAAGGACATTTGCCCTTATGATATTTTTAATGAGTTTCGATGGTCGAATTATTTATTGAGTCATCGGGAAGAAGTGGTAGACCGTAAAGTACTCGAATGTACGCGAAAAACGTCTCTGTGTCCGCTACTCTTTGTTGAGCCTCAATCAACAGCTCCGATTTCCATGATTTCTTGCTCTCCGAGATGTGCAGCTCCACAAACGTTTTAAACTGCAATAAATCGTTTTGAGAAATGAAAGAACGAAACCTTAACTTGGGATCTTCAAGATTATCTTACATTTTTAAATTTTTGACGTTTTTGATTTATTTGATCGTGTTTTTTTATTTATTTGATTTGTTTGATTCTGTTTTTGATTAATTTGATTTGTTTGAACCTGTTTTCGATTTATTTGATTTTTCGTATCTTGTTTCTGATTTGGTTGATCCTTTTTTTGATTTTTATAAATTTGTTTGATCCTGTTTTCAATTTATTTGATTTCTTTCATTCTGCTTTTGATTTATTTGATTTTCTTGATCCTGTTTTTGATTTTTTTAAATTTCTTTCAACCTGTTTTCGATTTATTTGATTTCTTTGATCCTGAATTGTGATTTTCACTTAGCACGTACCTTCTCTAATCGAGAATTCGTTTTGACGCAGTTATAAATAGTTCTGGTAAATCTGTCTCGATCAGGAAAACGTGAAGCGGTACTGTGAAAAAAAAGAAACAAAAATTTATGTAAAATGCAACTTTGCAAAGGTGGAATCAACGAGACATACTTCGTGTCGTTGTCCGGAAAGTTTTCTACAATGAAATCAATGATGAAGTTGAAATTTTCATCGCTGCTATCGAGGATGTTGTACAGTGCTCTGGACATAATCGGGCGATCGGGCCTGTCGATATCATCCTGCACTGAGTTTAGAAAACTTCGGTGTATCTCGTGATTATCCGTACAACCGAGATTCGTCAGTAATTCAACTCTGGCGTTCTCGAGGGCCCAGTCCATGACCCGTTTTGTCGATGTACTATTCAGTCCGCCGAGACCAGCGCAAAGGATTGCCCCTTTATTGTCCGGATGTAATCTGTGGATCCGTTGATTTCCAAACACTTATTTAGCCGCATTAAAATTTCTTCCATTTTTTTACTTTACTCTCTATTTTTAGGACAATTCAAATTCGTTTCTGAAAATTTCGAAAATTGTTTTTTGAGATATTGCCGAATGAATGAAATTGGGGCAATCGTGGATTAACAAGTATGATTTTGTACACGTGTAGCTTTATACACAGCCATTTTGATAATCAAGTACCACTTAAAACTGTTGATTTTCCAGGTTTCGAAAAAAATTTAACTCAAATTCGATGAAATTGGCGAGAGCTTGATAATTTTGTGAGTTATTGTACATCTGTTCCTACTATCCAACTAACAAATTTGTCAATTCGTCAATTTAATCAATACGTTTGGATCATTTTATTATTATCAATAATTATTCAAAAAACTCAATATATATCGAGTTTATCAATGATCACTGATTCATTCAACGTTCATATTAATTCGACAAATATTTTTTCTTTTTATTTTTTAATGAATTTTTTGTTGAATTTATATTAAGTAATTCAACTGAATTTTCTGTTAAAGTAAATAAACTGCTAACCGCCGTAAATTTATAATGAGTGAAGTCTACGTATTTGAAACTTAGCCTAATTAATCGTTATATCCTAAATTTTGGTAATATGATTATTTTATTTAAAATTATTTAAATCTTGATGATATAATTATTTTATTGTTAATATTATCAATCTTGATTTTACAACCATTTAAATTTGATTTATTATCAATCTTGATTATTATCAAATTTGATTTATTATCAAATTTGATTATTATCAATCTTGATTTTTTGCAACCATTCAAATTTGACAAAAGCTGTTTCTCCATAAGCTATCGTTAAATTCATATATTTATAAGTATCAAATTATTTATTGATATATGCCAAGATAGTTCATGTATTATTTATTATTCCATTAAAAAATATTTTTCCTAAATTTTTAAAAATGAAGGCAATTTTTTAATACTCATTCAGTAATGCCTCAATAGTCATCACTTTATAGGCATGGCGTTAAAGCTCACCTGTTATTGGTTGGATCTTCGATGAATCGGAGAAGTTTTCGAACCGCGAAATCGGCGCATCCGGTGTGACCTGACTCACACGCCCATCCGATCAAATCCTCTTTCGACAGTTTTGTCACGTAGTCGTCGTCCGGATGGGTCTCGTATCCCACTTTCTCAATGAGATTATTCATCAGGCCCAACATATATTTCTGTTCGCGTTTCACAAATGCATATTTTAATAACTTTTGGTCATCATGAGAGGTGTCGTTTAAAGATGGGCTGGATTGGATGGAACTTTCGCATGGAACAATTATTCAACCAAATATCAGTTTGGTAGATTTTATGAAACTTTCGACTCAGAATTATTCAATAAAAATTCGCTTTGTCAGATTTGTTAAAATTCAACGAAATCTTTGAATCACAATTTTTCAACAAAAATGCACTTTTTTTGGTTTCTTTGGGTTGGATGAAACCGTTGAATGAAAATTTCGAAATAAAAATATCGGTTATTTGAAATGCAAATCATTTGCCTAAAATATAATTGAAAACCTGTTTTTTCCATGATTTTTTTTTTCCGTGAATTCCAATTTGTATTATAAAAATAGATATTAATAATAAAAATAATAAAATAAATAATTAAAAAACTAGAAACGACAATAATTGTAATGATTCTGAAAATTGCATGAAATTGTTTGATCAAATTTTAACGAATCTTGAAATTTCTTGACGTCAGTAGACGCGAACCTGACCTGGAAGACTCGGTGAAATTTCGTTCCGGTCATAGAAAATTCGTATGAAGTCATGGCATTTTTCGCGACATGCCACGGCAGATATTCGACTTCCCGAGCCAGATATTTCGTAAGCTGGCAAAAATATTTGCCGTAGCGTGAAGGTTCTTGGTGGGCGAGGATTAGAATATCGTTCAAGAGTTGTGCGCGGTTCAATACATGGATATTTTTATAATTATCGGTGTTCATGTAATCAACGATTCTCCTCCAATTCTCATCGTCGTAGTTCACTCGATAATAACCTAGAACGTGTTAAAACCGTAAAATTGTAAAGGGTGGGTCAACCTTCAAAGGTGAAGGTCAACCTCCAAAGGTGAAAGTCAACCTTCAAACGTTTGAAGGTCAACCTTCAACCTTCAAAGATGTTATCAAACTGATTCATGATCAATAAAAATAAAATCAGACCATTATTCTCCGAGATTCGTCTGACCAAAGATTGTCACTAACCACTGGCTTGAACATTGAAAATAACCCAGTCGTCTTTGTCGATACCACTGATGATAACGCTGTCGTCAACGTTTCTCATCCAACTCGATGGGACCGTCGATGAAAAATTGAGATTCGTCTTCGTCGCGTAATTCAACGGTATCCACCATTTTTTCGTTTCCCCGATGAGTGTACTCTGTTGAGTTACTTTGATATCTCCCGTGGTGTAATTTCGAGTGACATTGATAATGGGACATCCCGTTTGCATCAGCCAGCTCATCATGGTTTCTTTGACGTTTAGGTTGCCCGGTGTTTTTTCGTCGTAAGCCTCTTGAAAGGCTGCCATTAATTCGTCTGCTTCCACTGCACTGTAAGAACTGAAAAATAGGTAGAAACGATCTTTCCTCAACAGCCAAACAGACAGAGAAAAAAGAGAGTTAATGAAAGTTTGGTAAAAATTATTGGTTCATGTACTCACTGTTTTGACAGAAATTTTTGGATACCTGCTCTGAAGACGTCCTCGGTGAGTACATTGCGAAACATGTGCAGAATTGCTGCACCTTGAGGTACAAAAGCCCTTTTTTTTAGTACCGTCGAAAATGTATTATTCGTTGTTTTAATTAATTAATTGTTAAATAAATATTTCCAATTGATTTATGATGCTTTTTAAAAAATAATATTTTTTGAAAATGTGTTCTTTTATTTTTTTTTTTATTACAGAACAGAGCGTGATGAAAAAAAAAAATCGTTTGGTCACCAGATTTCTAAACTAGATATATCAAAATTTAAAATCCCTGTTTTTTCTTCGCGGTGTGACAATTTTTCACGAAGTTACGGCTTTATGAAAATAACTGAAAAAATAGGACCCGATTTCTGTTCTTTTTATTTTTCTGTTGAATGTCATATATCGAGGAAATTGTTTGAAAGACATTTATGTCAGATTTTTTATTACTAATAAAAAAATACTTCGAGGATTTTTGAAATTGTTATAATTACCCTTTCGATAAGTGACAGGTCCGAACAATCTTCTGATTTCCACATTCGTGATCGGTGTCCATCTGACGTAGGTGCTGGTCTCACGTTGATCCAATATGAATGCATTTTCTTGGTTGTTTCGAACAATGAACAGTCCCAAATCTTTCGAGATTCCGTTTATCTGTAGTCACAATTGAAAAATTATTGTTCGCAGGGAAAAAAATCGGTTAGGATAAATATGAGTTTACTACGAGCACATGTACGTACCTCATCCATGATTACGTACTGGAAGTAGGCGGCGAATGCTTCGTTCAACCAGAGATCGTTCCACCAGCGAGGTGATACGCGATTGCCGAACCACGAATGTGACAATTCATGGGCTATCAATAAATTTATTCGATCCAGCCTGATCGTTGTATCAACCGACGCATTGAAACTGATCCTTTCGGTGCTGCAATATTTTTTTAATAAATAAGTACATATTTTATAAATGAATATATATTTTATAAATAAATATGTTTCTACGTCAATTTTTTGCTGGGATTTTCGACTTTTGATGAAAAATGATATTTTTTTTCGACTATTATCGATATCTCGAAAACTAAGAAATGCGCAGTTTTCAAAACTTCAATAAATTTCCTACAAGACCCATTCATTGATTTTGCAATTAAATTTGTTTCTTCATCCCGGCCTCGACTTCTTAAAACAAACAAAAAAAAATCCATTATTTGCGCTAGTCCGGAATATTTAATACATCCAGCTTGCTTGAAGAAATCATCTTTTAAGGGGTTGGAGAGTATTTTTAAAAAATGTCGAGATCGACGTGAACGAAGTCCAGGGTCAAAGTTGGTATAAAACATGATTGAAAAATGTTCGTTATTTATGCGAGTTAGATATCGATTTTTACCTGTAACTCACTAAGCCCCAATGTTCTGTAGCAGCGGCGCTGTACAGTGGTATCGTAACCGATCCAATCCTGGAAACGCCGTGGTCCAATCCTGTATAGGCCACCATGAAATCGACAACTTTTTGGCTGGTGTCCAAAATGTGTCGAAAATTTTCCAAGCGATCTTTTTGAGTCCAAACGGTGACGTTTCCAAATTCATTGGAGATGCTTTCATATTCGGCTATGACAAAGGTCAACAGATAGATCGACATAATCGGAGTCGTTTCGAAGTTTGTGAGAGTCTTGCCATCCTCAGTCGCGATTCGTTCAATCTCGGGCATGTTCGATATCGCCTTGTATTTTTGATCGTGTTTTATCGACATCTTGAATTGTGCCTTAAGACCTGGTTCGTCCCAGCATGGAAACGCTCGACGTGCAGTTGTCGCTTCGAAATGCGTGGCGGCGATAGATCTGAGAGTCACACAACATTGTTCCTCTAAGAAATCAATCCGTTTTCTGAATGAATGCAGTCTGTTTGGCAAGAGCGTGTACGGATACGTTTCATCCTGGAAATAGGTAGAGGGTAGCTTCGAACGCGAAATGGTGGAGGAACCTTTGACTCGTGATGCTTCGTATAGAAAGGATCAGTTGTCGTTCTAGGATGGTCGCAAAAGACCGTTGGAAAAAGTCTCACGTAGGCGTGTAGATTCGACCACGTCGTAAGCACTCTTGTCAAACAGACCCTAGTATTTATTTGTTTACACTAAAAAAGGCGATTATTCTTCTCAAAGCACGCAATACAAAATATTGGATGCAATAAAAAAAAATCAATCAACGAATTCTGGCTATCAGACGTCATCTGACTAATTTTCATCAACACTTATAACCTTTTTTGTTCATCCTCAACAAACGGTGTATTCAGGTATGGACTTACAGAAAGAACGAAGCTTTGTAGAATCCAACAATCTGTTCTGTATCCACTCCATGGTATCGGATGTTGAGGCTGTAATTGCCAACGGGAATATCTTGATTGAAGTTCAACTTCAAGAACTCCACTTCGTTGTCTCGAGAGTGGTTATTCGGCGTGAAGACATTGCCATCACGATCCACGAGGTTCGTGAAGTTCTCTTCTATCTCAAGATTCATAAAAGCGTGCAGGGTAATGACGTTGGTCGATCTCAAAACTTCAAAATCAATGCTGGACTCGCCGTTCCAAGTCAAATTCCGTTCAGTTATATCGGGCTCTAAAGTGATTTTGTACAATCGTGGTATCGTACAATTCGGCAATCGGTAACGCGCCATTTTCTCTTCTCGCGATTCTACTTTTTCCGTTTCGTTCTTCGAATCGCTATTGGCAACTGGCAATGATTCTGCCAACGTTATCAACACTGTTATTGTCAAAAATATCACTCCCATCATAAATCTTGATCTCTCCATCTTGACAGGTTTTGATATCGACGTAAACGAAGCTCTCACTGCTTTGGCGATTGGAGTTTGACTAATACCTATTTC
The DNA here is from genome assembly GCA_030523105.1 of Ophioninae sp. A BG-2022a. Lineage (NCBI taxonomy): Eukaryota > Metazoa > Arthropoda > Insecta > Hymenoptera > Ichneumonidae > Ophioninae sp. A BG-2022a. The sequence goes on along the minus strand of JAPYZI010000070.1, from coordinate 935 downwards.
ACAAATGCGAGGTCTTTGCGATTGAATATTCAGTGCTTCCGTACGAACGAAAAAATCGTCCGGTTAAAATGAAGCGCGAATCAGCGATTTCATTGAACGACTGTCTTAAATAACTCAATACTACGTAACAGCAGGTTCATTTTTTTCTCCCACGACTACATTAGCGTATTATTTATTTTCTAGACCAAAGAAATCGAGTCGTAATTAACGTTACCTTGAATGGAGGGAACGCTCGAAGATTCAGTCCGGTTGGGTAACAATAGCCATCGTATTGTTTCGATCGGCTGTCACCTCGATTATACGCATTGTCGCCTGGTCGTATACTTTGATTCGCTGGCTCGCAGACTTATTCATTAGTTTGACCCAAGCCTTTAATGGACGACGATATTGTAATGAACACTCTGTTTATTTTTGTAGCGTTTGCTTTCTTATCATCGGTTCCAAAGTGGAATACGTGAAGTCGCTTCAGATTCACATCTTCGTTGTGTTGGATTGCGCGGATGGCATGACCTTCGATCAGGATTTTATTAGTCTGTAGTAAGGAGGCTTCATTTACTACGTTCCTTACTTTGTCTGACGGAGACGGTTTCCGGTCATAATCTGGCAAGCCAATTTGAGGCTTTAAAAAACTTGCCTGATCCATTTGGTTTTCAGCGATGATTCGCCTGATCTGAAGACACGAAGGCAAGTGGAGGTATGGATTCTTGATGTTGGATATATAAATGTTTACATTATTATAGTTTCATTAATGGTTGTAGTTTTAGTAATGACTCCAGTTTGTTGATTTAGTCAGTTTCAGTGATGATTCCAGTTTGGTGATTTAGTCAGTTTCAGTCATGATTCCAGTTTGGCGATTTAGTCAATTTTAGTCATGATTGCAGTTTGGTGATTTAGTCAGTTTTAATGATGATTCCAGTTTGGTGATTTAGTCAATT